>JAPYZE010000751.1:0-44025 GCA_030522805.1 Leptomastidea abnormis
TATATATATATATATATATGTATATTCTCAATCTCATTAAAGTTCATATCGCATGAATTTAGATAAATTTTTAAATCTGCTTGGAAAAATATGCAGTAAAAAGCCTTAATATTAATATTTTATCATCTTTTTCAAGTTGTATTTTGCATTAATGCTAATAGAAAAAAAAAAATGTTTAAATGTAAATTACAGAAACTAACGTATGAGTTTCGTTCAGACATTAGCGATGTATTTAACACACCTCGTATACAAAAAGTATTAAGATAAATACATTATAATCGCATGGAAAAATATTAAAAAAAAAAAAATTTAAAACCTCGAGGAAAAATATATGTTAATATACAGTCTGGAAGAATAATAGGCTGGAAAAGATAGGGAATGCAAAAATGAAAAAAGGTAGAAAAATAAGAAGAAAAAAAAAGAGGAAGCAAACTGTAAAAACAAAAAGAATAGTATGGGTAGAAAAAAAGGATATGAGAAGAGGAAGAGAGATAGAAAAGGAGTGAGAGAGATGGAAGGTAAAGGGGTTAGAAGAAAAATGAAAAAGAGAGAGAGAGGAAGGTATATAGAAGAAGGCAAAAAAGGGAAGCAGCATATACACGTACATCAATCCTTGACGGGATGATTTACGCGGCGGCCATCAATTCCAGAATAACTCGGTAATAACTTGGCTCTCTCTCTCTCTCCCGCTCCTTCGCTCTCGTTCACTCTTTTCCCTCTTTCTTCTTCTCTATATCATTTCTATCTTGTTTTCTGCAACCATATTCCAAATATACGTATACATAATAGACATGCATACGTGTGTTGTAGCTATATACTGTCGTATCGGGTTAGCAAACGCGTGTGTATGTGTGTATACGTGAACTCTTTGAAAGAGGAGAAAAAGAGAAAAAAGAAAATGAAAGGAATAGGGCGAGATAGAAAGAAAGAAAGAAACTTTGTAGATGCGCGGGTGGTGCTCTTCTTTTCTTCTTCTCATCCAACATAAAAGAACTCCATTGATGGTCTGTGTGTATGTGTTGTGCCGTCCTTTTTACTTTTTTGTGCGTCTGTTTTTAAAGTCTCTGTAGTACAAAAAAGAAAAAAGGGCTTCTGTGTGTGTTATGTGTTTGCAATTCGTTTATTTATTATCACTGACTTATTACTGTCTATTGTTCAATGTTAATGTTGTTTGTTTGAGTAGTTGTTTTTTCTTTGCAAACTTTGTTTTTGAACTTGTTTCTTTTTTTATTTATTTTTTGTTTTGGAGAAAAAAAAGAAAAAAAGAATTTTGTTATTATGATTAATGTATATTATGATGAAATTGCAATATCGATAGAATATTGTTTTAATTATTCAAATACTGACAAGAATAGTGTTCCAGGATATTCATAACTGCAAAATTTAATCCAATCAATTTTAACATTATATGAGCAGGGAAAGAGAGAGAGAGAGAGAGGTAGAGATCCTTGCTTCTCTAGTTTTGATATTATCCCGATAAATAATGCATAATGATTTATGTTCAGCATAGAGTATAATAAATCAAATTAATAGAACACATCAAACATTTTAAATATCATTGTTGATAACGTGCTTAATAAATTCATAGTTAGACTGTTTGCTTTTAAATCATTAACTTTTTTTTTTCTTTTTCTCTTTTATTTATTTTCCCAGGTTAATGTACAACTCGCAGCTTTTAAAGAGCAAATGAAAACTATCAGCCTCGTATAGTACATTTCTCTAAATTACTCTTTTTGCTCGTAAAAAAAAAGAAAAGTAGCATTTTATGCAAACAATTCACAGGAGTTGCAATCATTCCGTGTACAATCCCATTAGCCTTAATTGTTCAAGCTGTTATAGTATCGATCAGATTAAGAAAGAAATTAACAGCTTTGCTATGAAATTCTAATAATTGATATACAATCATTCATTAATCTTTGACTGATTGAAATTGTAAAATTTTATTAAAATATATAAATTAAAAATTATTAAATATTCATGAAATGTTCACGTAATTATAATTTGTTTTTTGTTTTGTTTCAGGTATGTTATGATGATCATATGTTATACTTCTTTTCGAGTAAGTTTAAAGATTTTCTATACGTAGTTGGTACAGCAATTTAATACAACAATAATATAATGAAATTTGAATATTGGAATAGCTCAGTCGACAGAATGCCAGCTTTGTAATCTACAGGTTGTGAGGTTCAATTCTGGTGTTTATCGATCTGGGCTTCCAAGTCTTAGCTTGAAATACTGTCACTGGTGTCAAAAAGCTCTAAAAGAAATAAAAATAAAAAAATATACAAAGTAATCAATGAGTTAGATTGTAAAAGTAAGATTGATAAAAATATATACATATTAGGGCATCGAAAAATTTTAATATTTCAGGATATAATTTATAAAATCTTTTTTATTGTTGTATAAATTAATTTATATTGTTTTATTGACTGTAACAATAGAAAATGAGCATTATTATTAATGTTCACAAAATAAAATAAAATATGAATTTTTTTAAATATATTTTAAATGATTTTAATTAAATTACTATATGCAACATTTATACAATTTATTTTTCATAACAAATATAAATGTATATTTGTTAAAATATTTAAACAGCATAAAATACAAATTTTAATGCAACATTTTATATAAATGAATATTTTATTTTTTAAAATAAAATTATTTTTAAAAGTATTTTGTTTGAATATTAAATTACGGCAATTAAATCTGGAAAAAAAAATATCGTTTTTAATAAATGAATTTCCATGCAACGATTATTTATTTGTGCAAATATATCTTTGCAGCTGGTTTATTAATATAAATATTCATAACTCAGAATTTGCCATAAACAAACTACACAAGTCATTTTATACAAGCGCTGCTATTACCAGCTGAATTCAAAAGACTCATTGAAATACGCGTCTCTTTCTGAAAACTTTTTTTTTATTTTATTTCTTTTTGTCGTTTTTTTCTCGTAAAATCTAAACCACAAAGGTATACAAGCGATACATATATATATATATATATATATATATACGAGAACATATACGAGTACAAGGGACGATGGCGTGACGTCTGCCGAGATAAGGTACGTTGAACTCGTGCTCGCGCGCGCGCGCGCACATGCAACACACATAAATACATAGACACACAAATACACATATCTACGTAGAGCAGTTCGTGTTTCAGAAAACGTCGCGCGCACGAAAGAGTCGAAAAAAGAAAAAAATATTGTAGAAATGATGTGAAAAGCCGATATAGCATCGCGAAAAATCGCGAGATGCGCGCGCTTGTATAATGTATTTTTTTTTGCATATTTCATAAAATCAATGAAGGGTTTAATTGTTTCTGTAAATTATTTGAATTTATATTTATATATATATATTGGTGAGCTCGTGAATTTTATACGTGTATGTTATGTATGTGTTTCAAACCCTCTAAAGTTCATTGTGCGCCTGACATTTTTTAATTACGACGATTTTATTTCCCGACAAAATTATTTCCGCTTGCTTGACGGCTATATATTTTTTTTTTTAATATTGCATTACGTGAGGGTATTTATATCTCGCGAATTAAATTTTTAGTTTTATTCTGTATTATTACATACATTCCGCAGTTGTTAAATTTTTTACTTCGTTAAAAATAAAAAATAAAAAATGAAAAAAAAAATTACAAATGTAATTTTATTTATTAATTTCGTAGAACATAAATGTTGAAATTAAATTATTTCTAACTGCAAATGTTTAATAAATTGTTATACTCCGTTACTTTGGCTTTATGTACATCTTGTTTAAAAGTTAATTTAGCTCAACGAAAATACGTCACTTCTCTAACTTTGAAGTAAAAGGTACTTTAGCGAGAGAGAAGTAGTTTACACCCCCTCCTTCCCTTCCTCCCTTCCTTCTTATGTACAGAGAAACGTCAGAGAATTAAATTATGCAAACGAATCACATACATACATAGATGCATACATACACTTGTATATGTTTATTTAATAAATATTTCAAAGTCTTACATCAACCCTATAACTAAAGCACTTTTCTTAGATAATTTATCATCTGCTTGCACTTACGTTATCCTTTACACATATATACTATGTAAAAGAAATAAAAATGTTTATCTGTCACGGGACATCGGTTAAAAAAGAAATAACCTACAGCAATAACAATCTCCATTCGAACTGCAAAACAAGTCTTTTCAAAAGAAGGAAACACACGGTCGTAAAGAGTAAAGAGCAGAAAGTCTCTCTTTCTCTCTTTTTTCCCTTTTTTTTCTCTTTCTCTTTCTCTTTCTCGCGGTCGAAAAACGGAAATTCGGAAAGAAACATATTTGGAATAGCAATGACGTGGAAAGGAGCAAGAGAAAGCAGTCAGGAAAGAGAGAGAGAGAGAGAGAGAGAGAGAGAGAGAGAGAGAGAAAAAGAGGAAAGGGGAGCTTTGAAATTAAAAAAGTTTCCTTTTATTATGATCGCGCAAGCTGTTACTTGTTCGGCCGAGATAAAAGTGTGTATACGGATTCACTCTCTCTCTACTTCTCTACTTCCTATGTATATACATATCCACTCGCGCTTTCTGGTCGTTATGTGCGATATTTCATTTGCTTTTTCCTTTCATTTTTTTTTTCTTCTTTTCTTGTTCTTCATTTCTGAAATCGCATAAGTATACTGATGAATTTTAATCATAGATTATAATATAATTCTAGCAGAGGTTTGTTGTATATAGTCAATTTATTCGTTTGACAATAATTGTATTGATTTAAGAGAGCAGTATGATAATTTTCAACAGATTATTCCTATTCTTTTTCTAAATCGACATATATTCAATAAGTCTTTGTATGTATAATTAAACTTCAACAGGATTCTCTCTTTCTCTCTCTTGACATTTTGAAAGTATACAAACATACATACACATATATACACATACACTTGATTTAAATTCAAACTAGATTTAGCCTTTGGTATAGAATATATATCTATCTCTCGTGACCACGCGCATCTACAAACTCTCCTATACACATCGGAAGAGGTTGGAGGGGTGGAAGAGAAGGGGGTTGGCCTTTCAATCAATTACGACAGGCAAATTTCCATATTACAATCGATCCACCGTTTGAGAGAGAGAGAGAGAGAGAAAGAGAGAGAGGGGAAGAATATTCGTAGAGAGACCACCACCACCAACCGGACTATGCCATTCGATTACTTCAAACATTTGTACTTATACTATACTCTCTTCCTCCCCCCCCCTTTCCTCCTTTCTATTTCTATTCAAGTTACCGCTATATATATATATATATATATATATATATATATATATATAGAGTTCCGCTCCAGAAACGAGTAATTCAAATCTGATTAACTGTTGTACTTCATTAACAATCGCACTGTATATATATATATATATATATATATATATATATATATATATATATGTGTGTAATATAATAACTGACAGTGATTCTGTATCTCTATCTAAGTATCTTTCGTGAAGTATAGTTTCACCCCTTTTACCTTTCCTTTTTTTTCCATTTTTTAAAGTACTCGAAAACTATGATATTTACTGTATTGTACAGTGTTAGCGTCACTTCATTGTTAATTCATAGATATTTTCAAAGAAACAATTAACATAATATACTACTTATGTGATTTATGCATTATTTACAATGAATGATGTACGAGGAATTTTCTTGTTATGTATTTTTTTGTAAGAAAAAAAGAAATAATAAAATTATACGGTAGTTGATGCAATATACTGTAATGTAATATACATACTTTGATGTGCTGATTTATTAATTTATTAGATAATACAATACTAGCATTAGAAAAAGAAAAAAGAAACAAGAATCCAAATTATTGTATGAATTTTTATGATTATTTGTTAACTGGAAATTTCTTGTATAAATTTTATATATATGCAAGTATTATAACAATATATTTATTATAAAAATTAAATTAACCATCAAATTTCATTTTCTCAAGTCTGAATGAAACTATAGGGTTAGCATAAATATTGTAATAATCCTTTACAACTTCTCTCTCTCTCTCTTTCTTGCGTGAATAGTTATTTTAACAATAGAAATTATGTAAAGCTAGATATACATATATATATATATATATATACTCTAAGAATAATAACTTACCTCTATTATATGAGAAAGAGAGGGAGAGAGACTTGCACATTGTGTAAAGCTAAATAATCAATAGTCCTTTGGGAATTACGACATTAATATTAAACTTGTAGGAAAATAGTTTCAAATTATGTATATTCCCTCAGCAGTGCATTGTTTCTCTCTCTCAAACATATATACACATATGCTATTTAAATATGTAACAAAATTTTCACGATTAAATTTTTTTTATTTTCTCTCTTTCAATAAAGATAAATGTTAATTAAAATAGCAAAACTATAATAGTAATCGTGTCAGGTATTTTTAAAACACTTAAAATAATGCGCATAACAAATGTTATTAAATTCCATTTGGGATGAAAGGAGGGAAGGAGAAACCACGTACACGTTGTATTATATTATAGAATAGTAAATGTCATAGACATACGCACACACATACATATACAAGTTTCTCGTTACATAAATTAAATTACAAACTTAGATTTTCGTCTTGGAAAGCAGCAGCAGTAGCAGTAGTAGTAGTAGTAGTAGTAAGTGTAGTGGTATAGGGTGTTTCACTTGAAACTCATCAAACTGTATAAGATGTGCATTGTGCATATACATATGTATACGGGGAGCCGTTCAATTTTCGTTTCTCATGAAAGTACAGAAAACTCTCTCGAGAGAAAAAAGAAAGAGAGCGAGAAAAATGGCTTCCGTTCATTGTGTTAACTTACTTGATGGTGTAGTATGTGTGTTAGTGTGTGTGTGTGTATACATTTTTCGGGCTTACGATAAAACTTTCAATTGCAATTGCGCCATTGTGTGTTGACTGGTATGAAAGGTATAGAAGGGGATAAAAAGTATCAAAACTTGTAGACTAAAAGGAGGTGATTAAAGTTAAAAAATTAAGAAGTATTAGAAAATCTTTTTTCTTTTCTCTCTCTCTTTTTTTTTGTTGATTTTTTAAAAGTTATTTAACGAAAAAGTTTTTTGGAGCATAAATATAACAAATATTTTTGATGTTGTTCTCAATTTGTTCAACGTATTTTCGTTAAGGTTTTAAGATAAAGAAAAAAAATTTGACTGGTAATGCGTTTGCATATACACTACGTAAATATTTTATGGCTGAAGGCTTTATCTTTTTTTTTGAGAAATGATAAGAAAAATATACACTTAAAAATTTCACGACTTAAAGGAAAAATGTGTTTTTTTTTCTCTGATCAACGTTTATTGTTATATCCCTCTGGTATAGTGACGTCACTTATTTTATTACTTGTACATTTTTTTGTAGTTATATGTTTTAATGTCTATTCGCGTGATATTTATTTATTTAAAAAATAAAACTGTTTTATGTAGCAGTAAATGTTTGACTTCGATATTTAATACACCTAGAAAATTGTATCATTAAAATTGGTGTTTTGAAATTCTTATCTGCTATTCAAATGTTTACAATGATTGTATAAGAACAAGCAATATCATTATAACTCGCTCATTGCTCGTATTATTGAATTAATACCAATTGATTTATTATTTTTAAAACGAAAATTATTTTTATGAACGTAACGTAAATCATATTATTTATTTCAAGGACGATATCTAATCCAATAAAGTTAGAGAGAAAGAGAGTATCATTTGTCAGTAAATTATTTAGATCAACGTGTGTGTGTTCAACGTTATGTGTAACATAATACTCAATTTTAAAATAGAAAAATTCAATTTCTTAAGCAAGAATTTATTTGTGCAAAAATTTATTTTCATTTAAATTATAGTTTGCATATATTTAAACAATGTTTTTAACTTTATTTTACTTGGTAATAATAGTAAAATTGTTTCTAAAAATAAGTTTCGACTATATGACACTGTCAAACAGCCAATGAATTATGAGAAGCATACAATTTATAGTTTCGTAACAACAATAAGAGAAAAAAAAACAAATATATAAAGTTTTGCGATGGCTTGAAAAATATGAAACTTGTGAAAATAAAAATAAAATAATAGAAAATTATTGTCTCGTTCATATGTAAATTATACACATTGAAATTGAGGTGAATGAGTTTCGTTATAGATAATATGCATATTATATATATGTATATTTATACGATATATAACTCTTGAAAGATGAATCATTTGCGGCCGTGCTCTTGCACTATCTTGACGCAGGTTCCGCTCGAGCGATGATTTGCTCGTGTTCTAGTTTTGATAAGACATAGCTTCGTTTTACATTGGGATGCGCTTACTGTGTGTGTGTGTGTGTATGCATAGAAAGAGGATAGCTCTTGTTCTTATAAGATAACAGCAGAGACATGTAATTGATTACAAAAATAGTTTTTCCTTTTTTTTTGCTTTTTTTTAAGTTTACAAATTTTATGTAATCAAATGTAATTATTACATTGGAATAATGATTAAGTAAAAAATAAAAACTAGAAGTTTTTATTGGATGTTGAAATATGATATATTAAGTTTTACGATCTTAAATACTGACAGGTGATCAGTTAAAACTTTTTCAAAGTAATTTTAAAAATGAAACATTTATGTAACCTTTTTTTTTGCTACATAAATGATATGAAAGAATGATGACGTGCATTTTTTTGTAAAATAAAAATTTTTAATTATTATTTCAAGTCACATATAACTTTTAATAGAAAGTTCACTAGGTAGTAATAATAAATTATTATTTTCTACATTTTTTAATAACATAGAATTCCGTTTGTATCTAATGACTCACGATATTAATAAGCATAATTAGTCGCCTCTAGACATTATTAAAGATTATTAAAATTTTAATTAGTTTTACGTAGAATTTATTTTAAATAAAACAGTTGAATGTTTTATATAATAATAAATTACTGAAACTGGTTTTAATATCATTTTTTTGAGAAATAATAACTGATTTCGAGGCGCGACAAATAACATTTTAAAATATCTTTTATTTGTCGATTGAAAAGCTAGTGTTATTGACCGCCTATGTAAATTTACTTATCTTTTTATTTAGATCTTTCTTTTTTGGCTTTTAAAATAGTTACGTCAAATTTTATTTATAAATGATAATTCAAAATGTATTAATAATTGTTTAGATAAATTTTTATGAGATCTAAATAAGGATTGAAAAAAAAATTTTTTAGTAAAAAACTTATTTTAATTAAAGTAAAAAAGATAACTATTTGTTCATATAAATTATCTTCCGTTGAACTTAAAGTGACCCTGTTAAAAACTTCCATGGAAAAATATGATACATCTGTTCAAACAATAGTAAAATAGTACATTATTGACTTAGAAAATATTGTTCAAATGTGATGAAAAGTTTTTCTAGAACTATCTCATGTTTTTCATTGACTATTATTATCTATTTTTATTACACAATATGAGTATTAAAATTGAAAAACTAAATTTGAATAATTTTAATATTTATCATATAATTGTTAAAGTTTTTAAAAGTTTATAACATCTGGAGTAAAAATATAGAATATTTTTAAATATTTTTGTTTTACTTTTATAATTGATTTTTCTGTAGTTATTAACATTATGTATTTAAAATTCATTTACGTCAGCATAATATGTTTTTTTAATGAATAATATTGATTTAAATGTATGTGTGATTTAAATGCAAAAACTCAAAGTGACGTAAATACTTTTTTACGCTTGGATTCACATTTTTATATCATTAAGACAGTTCGCTTTTCTGAAATTAATAAAATTGCATTTAAAATTATCCTTTATAATTTTTTCATAAATAATTGAGGATTAAATTAAAACATAATATTGTCAACATTTTTCCTCTGAAAGGCAATAAATTAATAATTGCACTTTTGAATTCAACGAGGCATTTTATTATCATGCAAATCCCCTTGTGAATTAAAAAATCCTTTAATTATTTTATTTAATTAAATATTTAAAAAATACTGGTTTTATAAATTAAATCAATATGTATTTTAATTTATTATATTTTATTTTAAGATCCATAAATATCGCTAATTAATGTATATTATTTAAATAAAAAAAATCAAATTTAATTTGACATTTGATGTCATTCGTTAATATTTATTTTATACGTTAGATTAACATTTGATATTAATCAAACATCTTATAAACTGTAATTAGTATAGAAATTCCGAGAAATTGAGGAAATACATTAGTGCTTCTACATATTAATTTATATGTAAAATTTTTTTTTTTGTTGAATCAATATCTGTCTTTCTAATTTATTATACAAACGTAGATAAAAAGTTTTGTTAAGATATACAATTTTTTATCGATTAATTAAATCTAGTTGGAAATAAATAATTTATTAAAAAAATTTCGTGATAATAGTGATTTAATAAATTAATGAGTAACCATTAAATATTTTATGATATGATTAAAAACTAAATGAACAACAAATAAGTAAAAATAAATAAAAGTTCACTCGTAAAAACACAGGTGCAAGAGTACAATGAACTTAAAAAGAAAATATCAAGGACCAGAAGGAAAAAAAAGAATACAGTCAGAACTGGTTATTCTGAAAAGAAAAAGAATAAAGAAAGGCCTAACGAAAGCAAAAAAAAAAAAACATACAACAGGTGTTAAGGCTCCTCCAGGCCAAAACGTTTATCATTAACAATAAGAAAGAAAAAGAAATGTTAAAAAAAAAATTTGTTTTAGTTAACACTCGCAGCAACTATAGCCTTTTTCACAACTATTTTAATTAGTAGAAATTAATTAAATTTTAATTGTGCTAATGAGTTTAGATTATGCCGTGACCAAGTCAGCATAATACACACTTTTACCAATCATTTGCCAATCTCTCATTTATACAACACATGTTTTCAATGTTTTCCTTCTTACTTTATACACTTTCCAGCTCGTTATTTATTAAACTATAACTTGCTAAGCTTGAATCATCATGACTTGAACCTTTTAATTCGTTCGATGAAAAAAAATTATATTTAGAATCTAAAAAATTTTAATTCTATCCAACAACAATTAAAAATCTTAACTTTACAAAATTCATCAAGTAGTATATCAAAAAGTTACCATCTACAGGAAACCAAAATAAAAAAAAAAATCATAGTCACAAGAGCATTAACCGAGAACCAGTCCAAAAAAAAAGACAAAGCCCAACAAAGCTTATCTTTTGAACTTGTTCAAAAAGTCCGCTTATCGTTCAATCTCTCACAAACTCAACAGCAAGTCCTGTATATATAATAATACTCTCTTCCCCACCTTGAAAAAGGTCAATGCACCAGAACTCGCCGCAGGGCGGTTTCACACTATCACGTAATCAACCCATCTCCCTCACTCTCGCTCTTTATTCGCTGCGCGTCGCTTGCAGAAATATATACACACTTTCCCGCCTCCGCGTACCTACATACCTATATATATATATATACATATATACACAACCAGGTATATAAATATACCAGCCGTATACGTATAGCACGTAAAACGTAAACGAGCTCGCCACACGACGCTACAGCCACACGAGAGTAGGTAGATATTTTAATAACTGGGTTACTGGTACAGCAGCCGAGAGAACAACTCGCGTATATATAGCCAGAAGCAACAGCATAGCGTGCGTTAGCAGTAGCAGCAGCAACACCACGGGAGGCTGACTTCGATCCACAGGCTGCAGGCTAGCCTATACGGTCGGTGTACTCTCTCACTCTCATTCTCTCGTCTCGCTACAGGGAAGCGACCGCTGCTGCTGCTGCTGAGCGTGAACTTGAACCAGCAGCAGCAAAGCTCTCAACCCGACGAGAGAGAGACCGATCGCGCAATCGATGCGCACCGCCGTTTGTTCTCTGCTCTCTCTCGCTCATTCACTCCAGCACGGACGCACGCCTTTCGGGATTTCGAGAGCGAAAGGAGAGGCGAGCTATATAACTACCTATCCTGGGTATATCACACACACACACACACACACACACCAGGGGGAATCCGCATGCCGATGTACTCCGAGCGTGCAGTAGAGTGCCAGCACAACTTGACACACCGCTGGGCATTTTCGCGCCAGCGGGTGAGTTTTGCTGGATTTAACACTTCTCTTTCTCTCTCTCACACACACACTGTAGATATATCTGCAGACGCGTTGAAATGTTTAATGGGTTGTGATGAGTGTGTGTTTTGATTATCTCTTTTTCTTTCTCTTTCGATTATCAGAGTTCTGTTATGTGAGTGTTTGTTTTGAAATGTGATTGATTTGGTATTGTTTTGGTAAATTAGCTGATTGTTTAAATTATTTTAGTATCAAATGTATTAGATTGTACAATTTTATTATTTTTTTATAATTTTTATTTTGTAATAATTGTTTGAAATTTGCATAAATTGAAATTTATAACTCCTCTGTATCTATTAAAATGTATAGAATTATCTATGGTAATAAACAAGTACATTTTTGTAATCTCATTCATAGGAGCTGACAATTTTTTATTTTTCCATAAAAAAAAAAAAAAAAAAAAAAAAAAACATTAATATTGTTTCAGTAAACACAAAATTTACTGTTTCATTTTTGAAAGTTGTGAATTGCATTTTTTTTTTTCAAGATAATAATCAATAACACTAGTTACTTTAATAAGTAAACAATTTGCAACTGTAATTCTTAATTTTTTTTTTTTATTTTACGCAATACATGTTTTATGCCGTTTTTGCTACGATTTAAACGAAAAACTTATAAAGTAGAACGTTACATACTTTTTAGTCCGATACACTTGTCGATAAAACATAAATATGTGTACACATTATAAGAAAGTCGGAAAATGAGGTAATATTATTTAGTATAAATTCTACAAATATCTATACTGTTCACAAGACTTAACATACTTACGACATTTCTTGTGATTTTTTTTTTTAAACTTTTTATAAGAATTTAATTACGTTGACATATTTTCACATATTTAATGAATTTACACGTGTACACAATCTAACAGATATTCTTAATCACGAAAGAGAGTATTTTATAATTTTAATTTAAAACAGAAACAAACAATCTGTGCCACATAATCTAAAAATTTGTTATTCGCTTTATAACACGTCAATTCAAGCCAACTTAGACTTTTTCAAGTCGATTAGCAATGAGGCTTTAGGATTTCCCAACAACTTATACATATATAGCCTACACAAGAAAATTGTAATAATAATTATGTTTATTATTTAACTGTTATGAGGGTGTTAAAATCGTAGAGCAGCTTGTTTTATTGCACGAATAATATTGTATTAACGTCACGCGATCTTTATTACACCTCTCTAACTTTTTGCTACATGGTTCATCCATCCATTACTATATTCACTTTGCTTTACTGTTTTTATCTACATATATATAAATAGCTGTATTTTTAACAACTTAACTTTATGCTTCTTTTTTTTCTTATTTTCTTCTATACACATTCCATTCTTTCTTTTTTTTTTTTTTTTTTAATCGTTAAAAGTAATTATAGCTTCCTTTTATTTCACGTTCAATGAAAAATACTCCAATAAATACTTTTTGTTAAAGATATAATTTTTTTTTTTATAGTGGTAACCTTAATGAAGTATTAAGGTTATAGCAACGCACGTCAAGTGAAAAAAAAATTGAAGACTAAGGTCGAAGCTCAATTGAACTTTTCAATCATTTTATTTTCATACTTGAGTTAGTATTTTAATTCAAAAACATCCAACACTATTCTTTATATTATAACTGTAGTTAAAGATCGTCTAAAGAAATAAAATTAATCAAAATTTTTAAATTAAATTTTTTAGATTAACTTAGAGAAAAAGAAAGAGAGTAAGAGCCATTAAAACTATTGTAATATATCAATTGAAACTTGTTGAATTTAAACGGATTTCAAACTATCGTTTACCGCAAAGTAGACATCCGAGAGAGAGAGAGAGAGAGAGAAAGAGAAAGAGAGATATAGAGTTGCGTAAGAGCGATTAATGTTTGATACTTTAGAAGGAAGTTAAGTAACTAAATTCCTTATCCGGCATTTAAAATTTTTTTTCCCGTTTTATTTTTCCATGTTGCATTATAAAGAATCGGTTACAATTGTTGAAAAAAAAAGAAACAGTCGGTTAATTAAAATCGCTTTATGTTGTACGTATTAAAATTCACTTGTTTAATTTTTCAAGCATTTCTTGATATATATATAATTACGTAAGAATAATTAGAAAAATCAATTTAAGAAATTAAAACACTATGTTTTCCCTTAAAATAAACGATCGTGTACGTAATAAAATTTTTTTTCTTCTTTAGTTTAAAACAAATAGAAAAAGCGAGTCGATGTTAAGAAAAAAAAAAAGTTGAACATCTTTTTTTTTTGTGAGTTTTTTAACCAGCATTTTATAGGATACTAGAATATAAGTGATTGCCATTAGAAAGTTACGAGATCGAATTGAGTCTCGAGGAAACACGCAGCCATTTGGGTCAATTGAAGCTATGACGAATCTTTGTTCGAACATAGTCGACTATATATATTACGAGCGAGCGTGCGCGCTCCTCTCATCATGTAGATTCTCCAATGAATGGATTCTTTGAAAGTAAAATGTAAAATGTCATTTTGATTAATGCCAATCATCCGATTAATTTGAAATTGGCTAATGTCAATCCTCGAGAGTTTATCTTCGTTAACGAGTTAGACGAACTTTTAAGCGAATTATCGGCAGGAAAAGGAGTTTCCTTTTTCGAGTTACTATACTAGTTTAACAAAGTTTTAATTGCATTAAATACATACGGCTTACAATTTTCTTTAGATCAATGTTTGTATATAAATATATACATATTTTCTTTTTTTATTTTTTTTTTTAATTAAAGAAAATATGTTATAATAATACAAATAAAAAATTGTTTATTGCGCAAATATATATGTACTATTGTAAGTAATTTAAAAAGCACAACAATGGACGAACCAACAATGTGTGTGTGTGTGTGTGGAGAATTCTTTAGTTTTTAGATCTTTTTTTTTCTATGTATTGTGTGACACGTGAATGACATTTTCCCATTATTCTTTCTAACAACAGTGTTGTAGGTTGAATTATGATTTTTCAGGTCACATAAAATGAGTACCTATATTTTTCTCAATTTATAATTAAAAAAAAAAATGAGAGATTTATTCCGTTGCAATAACTTTTAAAATATAGCTTAGCTTCGTATATAAGCATTTATCAATGCATTTTTTTTATTTTAAAATATTCATGTACTGATAAAAAATGTAATACGTGAATATAAAATTTCAAGTTTTAAATAAAAATTTATAAAATAACTAAGTAATGAGTACAAGTGTAATATTAATTTATTTTATATTGAATTTTTTATGATTACTCTTTTTTTTAAATGTATTTTTATTTTAATATTGAATTTAATCAAAAAGTTTATACAGTATAATTATTTTATCGTTATTAAAAATACTTTAAATGCCATCCATATTATTCATGCAAAAATATTAAATTTTTCTTTTTTATTTTTCAATAAAGTTTGGTATGCTTACAAAATTGATTAAATTAAAAACATTTTTTTTTTCAATTATCGTAGACATTTAATATTAATAACAAAGTTTTGTAATTTTATTATAATCGTGATAAATCTTACTCTACACACACAGCTCGACAAGTTTGTTACACTATGAACTCTACAGAAAGTAAATTTGAGTATCATGTAATCGGCTTTATATAACTGGAAAAATGTAAGTGTTTCGCGCAATTTCGTCATTCAATTTGAAGAAGAAAAAAAAATGTAACTTTCACATTTGCTCGAAATAAAAAGAGTCTAAGAGCATCACGTAAATTCAGGCCAAAAAAAGTTTTTAAACTTACATCCGTGATCATATAAAACATTATTTCTGATATAAAATAAAAATAAAAATTATCTAAATGGTTATAGCTAGATAGATATATAATAATTTCCATGCAATTGAAAACATAACATCATAGCAGCAGATATATTAAAATTGTATTATTCATAAGAAATCATATAAT
Source organism: Leptomastidea abnormis (assembly GCA_030522805.1). Taxonomy (NCBI): domain Eukaryota; kingdom Metazoa; phylum Arthropoda; class Insecta; order Hymenoptera; family Encyrtidae; genus Leptomastidea; species Leptomastidea abnormis. Next base: position 16,005 of record JAPYZE010000751.1, read on the forward strand.
TTTCTTAAAACTAATAAGTCGTCGTCGTGTCTTTTAGACTGCATAATACGAGCAGTTGTAAACGAGGCCATCAAAACAGAAATTGAAAAACTGTTTATGCAGCTTGTACTTTCTATCTTCCTCTCTTATTCTCTCTCTTGGATGATAAGCACAAAAAAAAGGCAAAGCAGCAAATCTCCTCCTCCTCTTTTAAATTTAATTCACATCACACTTAGTTTTCACGACCCAGTTTATTCCCCTTCCCTAAGACAAGTTTTATCTCGAAATTTAATTGCCGTTACATCATTTCCTTTCATTGGAAAATCAATATTATAAGTCAGCTGACTTTTCTCTCTTTCTCTATGAAATCACTATGTGTCTCCTCTATCTGCGCGACACAATGTATAATAACATATTTCTCTCTTTCAGAACTGTGAGAGTCTCTTTATGTGCTACTTGCTGTGTTTGTGTATGTGTGTCTATTTTTCAATCCGATTTAATGAGAATGAAAAGTTGATACAATTCAGCCATTGATTTTATCGTCTTTAGAATAGTCCAACTATTTATTTAATCTAAAGGCTTATTGAAATGATTGTAATTTAAATTAAAAAAAAGAAAAATGTTGAATAACAAATGATTTTATTTTCAATGTGAATCATTGTTTCTTTAATTGTGTTGATTTTTATTCAGAGAGAGAGATAAATATCATTCACATTTAGGTCAAATAAAAATGTTTGTTATTTTTATTTTTTTATAAATACATAAATAAAGCCTCATCTATCATGTTTCTACATTTTATTTTAAAACATTAATTAAAATATATGGCAGATTATAAAAAATGCGTCTGTCGTAAAAAAGTGTTATTTTAAAAATTTGTTTGCGTACTTATATATATATATATAAATTTATGACGTTAGAGAATTTTTATTGCAATGCTAAATGTTGTAATACGAATCTTTTGAAACAACATTTTGCAAAATTAAATCTCAATCATTGAATTGAAATTTTAACATTTCTACATTTAAAAAAAAAAAAAAATGTTTTTTACAAGTTAAAACTTCATTACTAGAAAATATATATTTATGCAATTGGTGAAGGTAAGCAAGAAATTCTCTTCACTTGCATTCATAATAAGCTCCCGTGTGTGTGTATGTGTGTGTGTGTGTGTCTCTAATGAAAATAGATTGCTCAATTTAGAGTTTACTTCGTTTTGTAACATGTGTCCCGAATAAAATTAGACTGTAAAAGTTGCTTAATTAAAATGCATTCAATACTTCAATGGAAAATGCATTTTCAGTCGAGCAAATAAACATCTGCTAATTAATTTTAATACTTTTATGCTTTTTAATAAAGCTGACATTTTTTTCTTTTTTTTTTCATTTATTTAACAAAAAAATAAAAAAGGACGCATAAATAAGTTTTAAAAAAATTTTTTTACCTATTCAAATTGAAGTAATTACAATTTTTAAAATAATCATAATAAAAAAAGTAGACGTTCTCTGAATCTTTTAAAAATCGCAACCACTAATTATTGTAATGGCTTACCAGCAACTGTAGTTAAAATAATTATTCAAAAAAAAAGGAAAAAAAAGAAAAAAAAATTTAATGCAGTAATTACAATTTAAATCAGAAGCTTATAATTTCGCGATATATATAATACGTATAAGATTGACACGAAATTTAATTCATATAAAAAATAATATCTTCGAGGAAAATCAACTTTCACATATCCGCGAAAAAAATAATACTCAAACGAAATAGTTCACTCACGCACACACACACACATTCGACCTTCACCTGACATATATAATTTTTTATAATAACACAATTCTCACATACATCTTCATTCTCCTATATACACATCACCAATAATATCCTTTTCAAAAGTAAACTATTCAATTTACAAAACTAGGACATATAATCATACACACAAAGTCATATCGATAAATCGTACCATCTCCATATATTAAAACGTCTGGCATACCAGTATCGCGAAAGCCTACTACCTACTGCTAATATAACCACAACCACTTGATTTTCTTTCTCTCCCTCCCTCTCCTTTCTTTTCTATCCCCTAACTTGCGTAAGCCAGAAACTGACCTGTCCTTGACTTATATCTCACTTTCTTCCGGCCTCCTCTCACTTTCTTTTTCAATATATTCTATCTTTCTTTCGTACACGCGAGTATGCTCACTCAACTCACTTTCTCAAATTATACTTAGTAAAAACACGCACGCGTGACTCTTTATCTCTTATATATAGCTGCTTAATAAATACACCAAGCTGAATTAATTTTTCACGCGAATCGTTTGATTTTATGTATATCAAGCTATATAGTGTTTGTTTATAAGTGTGAATACTGATTTTGAAATTGAAATTAAATGAGAGGATGTTTGTATGCTTCTTTTTCTGAGACTCCTTTCTTACATCGCGTGCATACTCTTTTTATAAATACAGATATAAAATAAGTGTATAGATGAACGCGCGTGACTATATTCACGTTCGCTTTTACTTCTTACACTTATTTTTCTTTTTAAATTTAAGTGAAGCCAAAATTTATTTGTATAATCGAGATTAACACTTTGTATTTTTTCTTTGGTATAAGAGTTATTGCTTAAAATTAACGTTCAAACGACGTATCGCGATTTTGGTTGAGTTTTATATATCGAGAGCTGTTACACGCGAATTACTTAATATTATAGAATTTTTTTATTTTAATACCACAAGTGTGGCTCTTTAAATTTGCCAATAATTTACTTAGCTTCGTGACGAGTCGATATTATTATGTTTGCTTGGTAAGTAAGTATAAACGAAATGAAATATCAAATTTTTTTTTAGAAAGGAGAATATATTGAGCAATATATGACGAGGATATATAATAGAGCTCTAGAAAAAAAAATACTTTCTAAAAACGACACGTTCTACTTTTTATAAAGCGATCATTTTTTCAGTCTTTTTATTTTCACTTTGTGTTTCTATCGATACACTCGTCAATTATTCTGTTCAAGTTAATCGATTAAATTAAGACTTTCATACCTCCTATATTTATTTCTTTTTTTCTCAATATATTCTTATACACTTAAATTCCACACATCTTTGCGCAACATTAAATCTTGTTTCTCTTTTACTCATCTTATCTTACATTAAAGCTAGATTGCACGACATTATACATATAATACACAACTTTTAACAACAAGATTCTCTCAGTGTAAGCTGTTAAAAGTTTTTCTTACATTCTCTCTCTTCTCTTTTTTATACACACGATTTTACGATTCATTTGTTCTCTACCATCAAATCAGTTTAAACTTTTTAGTCCATCGAAACTGCTATCGTCCAGCTCCTCTTGAATGCTTCTGGTCCCTCGACATATAGAGCTTCTTCACGTGCACCTGCTTCCCCTTCCCTTAGCTTATATCTCCACATACATACACACTACGTGTATCGTCTCATGTTACCTTTACTTTTCTCCTCTCATGTATCCTCCCTTTCGATCTCTCGTATATTTTCTCTCTTTTTACTCGACCGGTGGTCAACAGCATTTATATATGTATACGAGAAAGAGAGAGAGAGAGAGTGAAAGAGTGATCAGATGCGTCCAGCTGAGGCTTATTGGATTTTACAAATTCCAAGTGACCGCGTGCCACTCCAGCAGCACCAACAGCAGCTATAGACGCAATTATACGCAGATGAGCAAATGCATCCGAGTGCATTGGCTTTTGTCGATGAATTTTCAAATTCGTCGCATTTCGATAACAACTGTCTTACTTTTCCTATGCTATTATTATACTTGGTATTAAAAATGTAATTGTTTACTTTTTTACTTGAATTGAAGAATTTTTTGAAAAGAAAAAAAAAACATTCTTGTTCATGTATATGTGATGAAACGTTATGCTAAATAAAAGTGGCAATTAGCAGTGCAATATACAAACATCGTTAAGGTTGCGTATAGATTAATAAGTACCTACTTAAAAAGAAGCTACTTGTCTACTGTATAAGGGATATCTTCTTGTAAAATAGTGAATGCTTAGAAGCAAATGTTTTGAGTGGAAAAAGCATTTGCTAAGATTTATAGTTACGCAAAAACTGAGATTTTTTTTTTTGTAAGAGTGTCTTCTTTCACTGTGTGATTTTCTTGACAGCAACTGATTATCGAGACGTTCGATTGACCGACGAGTTCTTCTTCTAAATTTGCGATGCTATACAATTTATAACATTGCTAAAACAAGATAAGGGTATTATATTGGTATAATGAAATATTCTTGGTTATATCCAGCTGCAAAAAAAAGATATTATGCAAGAGTAAATTGTAAATTTATAAATGTGGAATGTAATAAAGTTGAATAAATATTATCGTAAGTCGAAGATTTTTATTTGCTTCCGTTAAACATAAAAAATGTTCGTTTTTATATTATGAGATTAAATTATATATTTCGTAATTTTTTTTTTTAAGATTTATCATTCAATTGATATAATGTTAAAAACTTTTTAGTATAGCTGATTTATAATGTTTTTCAAGTTATAAATATATTAATGGAGACGACGACGATATAGAAAATGAGAAAATGTTACGAGTATTTTATTAAAATTTTTCATGCTCTGCTTTAATGTAATACAAGTTTATATTTATAACAAAAATTTTTCATTTTAACTTGAGGGAGAGAATGTAAAAAAGCTTTTGATGAAACATTTATTTTTTTATTTTTATGGAAATGAAATTTGCAAATATAAAATAAAGCACGTATTTTTTTTTTTTTTGATCTGAAATACAATTTTAAAGTAAATGTAAATGAGAATATATAAATATATTGATGTGGTTCTATTTTATAAAAAAAAAAAATGAAATATAAACACTGAGAAAATTAAAATTTAATAAAATTACGTTATAGAAATAACATTTTCAACGATAGCAAACATTTTTTAATTAAAAATCCTTTTTATATAAAGTATATTGCTCAGTAATCTTTCCTCCGTCCTTATACAAAACTTTTTACCCGTTGCGCTTTAAATTGGGTCAACACAATAATAAGTATTATACTAAAAATGTGTACTTGCTGGTTCTAAGTACAAGTACCTCTCTACTTAGTATAATTACTAAATGACTATGTATACGAGACTTTTTATTATTTTAGTTATATTTTACGAATAAAGAAAATTTGTACTGTATGCATAACCGTCAATTGTTACATAGCATTTATTCAATATTCATTTGATATGTCATTATCGGTAAATGTTATCATTAAATGTTATAGTAAAAGAAATATCCGTATCTCTAAATGTCTTGAAAATATAATAATACATTGTAATCTATTGTAAGAGGTCAATATTGTTAAATTATTAAAAAAAAAAAACAAAAAAATTAAGAAAAAAATAAAAGAACAACAAAAAGTGATTTCTAATCTTATCAAATAACAGTATGATAATAAACGCGTAATACATTTCATAATACACGTCGTACATGAATAGCAAAAATATTCTCTCTTATATGTCCGACGATCACAATATATATAAGCACACATGATATGACGGCATCTAAATTATGTATACACACACACAATAGAACCGTATAATCATTTCATAAGAAAAAAAAAAAATCCGCAAGTAATAATTCCGAAGCAGGAACATTAAATAATGGTATCATTGTCATATACTTTTTAATTACGTGTCATTATAACGTTGATATAAATCGTTAATATTAAATTATCTTATTTGTTAATAACATTTTTTAATGATATTTTTATTTTTTTTTAAATTCAAATCTATTCAATTATTTTTTTTTTCAATTTTATTTCATTATGAAATTAGTAATCTTACAAATGCAATATTTTATATAATGAAAATTAATCTTTAATTGCATGTTTTTACACTGAATAGAATGAGTATTTCACAATAATTTAACGATTATTTCGACAATTTCATAAAAAAAATGAAATATCGACAACTGTATATTATAATCATTTCCATTGTAAATTGTTCTTTCTTATATATACATATATAATTTTTTTCTATCAACTATACAACTACTACTACTACTAATTTCTATGTGCCGTTAAACTCGTAAAACTTTTTAGAGGCAGCATAAATTTCAATCTTCTCCAAACGAACTAAAAATTCTCGAATCATAATTTTATCGTCCTTTTAAATTGAACCCGAACGAAATTTATTTAACTTTGATATAACTATACGCGTGAATCAGTTTGAAAATACAAAGTCGTAAATTTGTTTTAAAACTTTTATAAAACTCCAAAAATTTATGAGCACCGCGATAAAAGCCACCACCACCACTACCACTACTACGAAAAAAAAAAAAAAAAAAAAAAAAATCAAGCAAAGAATCATAATTTTTTCCTCTTTGGCATTATATTTCTCGCGGAGGTCTCTATGTTATATTCCCTCGTCATTTGTCTTTTGGTATACGTCAACGCCAGGCAAAACGAGATAGAAATAGAGAAGCGCAGGGATTTTCATTTTCGAACATCAATTTAGCGTTGAGTCGTTGTACTCTCTCTCTCAAGTTTAAAGGCCCCCGGAGATGAGTATATATGTATACCTTAGTCTCTCTTTCTCTCTCTTTTCTCTCCAGGCGACCAAAGGATTGCGAATTATTCAGCCTTGCTTCAAGCTTATTCGCTTTTCAAGGCTTTAACGAGACAAGAAAGTCTATACCTTGCCTTTGCTCTTCTCGATGATTGCGGAATATATACATTGGCTCAGAGAGAGAATATCTAGGGAAGAGGGGGGTAAAGTGGGGGAGAGGAGATTTGTTTTGCGCGACTGAGTCAACGAACGCGCTGATTGATTTTTAGGATAAAAAGAGAGAAAGAGAGAGGGGAGAAAAGAGAAGAGAAAAAAAAAGGAAAATAGCTTGGTGTCGACGTTGAGAGGCTGTTTTCACCTCTCAAGTTGCCATGGCAAAGTGTAATTACATTCCGTGGATACGTTTACATCGTAAACAAGTTTTAGGAAAGCAGATTAAAATATTAATTTGAAACAATTTTAGCTCGGACAAATATTTCATTTTAATTTTGTCTTTTATAATATATAGAGAGCTGCTTTATACCTATATATTGATATACTAAGACGAACGGTAATTTAAAATAATATGTATATAATGCGATATGATATATAATATACAAATATTTGATAACACTTTTATATATTTTTTTTCTTTTTTTAAATTATATGTTCGTTAGAAATTTCAAGTTTTATCAGATATATCAGAGACTTATAAAGTATATTATAAATCAGATGTCAAAATTATTGATTACATAAATTTCATTTAAATAATTATTTTACTAATTATTATTTTTTATAATAATAATAATTATAATAATCTCGTTACACATAATTCATCCGATTATGTTTTCTCTCTCTCTCTTTCTCTTTTGCTTGTATTTCGCATAATAACCAGTACTGTCAATTAATCACAATATATGATGATTTATCGGTCAAAGTTTGCATTTATCCATACATACATAAACATGCACATATATACATGTAGATATATGTGTATGCTATCGTATATAGATTTGGGTTCATTAACCAGTTGATTGACAACTTCTATCAATGTCATCTACATTTCTAAACAATCATGATTGCAGCTTCCCTCTCTCTCTCTCTATCTATCTCTATCTTTCTCTATCACTGTAACTCAAGTCCATAAATGAATATTTTATAAGAAATTTTAACATATATATATATATACACACACAAAAATAACTTTTTAACTGTTTTCAACTTGTAAATTCATTCGTTGTGAAACGTTAGATATCTTCAAATGCCTTACTATTAAGTCAAAGAACATATATCAAAAACCTCACATATTTTAACCTCCAGATAAAAATAAGACCCTCATATATATTTTATTTAAATTTTCAAAGAATTTTTATACCTTTTAAGATTTTAATATACCTTGAAAAAAAAAACACCTTTCATTTAAAGAATAAGGCTTTGAAAAATAGTGACTTACAAGACAAAAAACAAGCACATGTGTGTATATACATAGAATACAATACGTGCTTTCGGGGTCGGCCGTTATCTTCCATACTCCAGGACGTGTATTACAAATACTAATAACTCACTAGAAAGAGAAAGAAAAGTGACAAGACGATAAGACCACTTGTTTAACCGTAACTCATATATATATACACCTAGTACGTTTTAATGAAACCAAATTAGAATAAATAGTAAGAGGTCGTTGTCTCCTCGAGCATCAAACACATATATACACACAGCACAAACGTCCTCGATAGATAGAAAATGTAAGAGAGTAAAAGAGATGGGGAGTGAGGATGGAGGGAGATAGGGTGAAGGATGCGCAAAAGAGAGACGCTTATCGGACGTATAGAATACGAGGTCAGGGTATTTCTCGAGGTTCTTCTCTTTTAGCCCTTTGATACGCGACAGAGAATCTTCTTTCTTATTCGCTTGTCTATGTATGTATGTGTGTGTGTGTCCGAGAAAAGAGAGAAAGAGAAAGATGGTGTTTTCTCGAAATTGAATCGAATCTCTCTAGGGAAACTGTTGTAAACTCGTTTCTCGTTGACTTGGAAAATGGTTTGAATGTGTATGTGTGAGTGTATATATCCGGGACAAAAGTATTTCAATCGAAGTTAAAAGCTAGAGAAAGAGCTTAGAAAAAGGTATATTAGATCTTTAGAGTAAGGTGGGGGGATTTGATTTTTTTTTTTTTTTTATAGTGACGCTATTTTTATCTGACTTTAACTTGGGATATGGCTTTGTTTATCGTGTTTGTTCTGTTATTTATATTTATATATACGAGGTTTCTTTTTTTTTTTTTTTTGATGAGGAAATATAACTGAACGTATAGTTTCGTGTACTTTAATGGAATTTAATTAATATTAATGAACTTCTTTTGTCAGTGTTGGGTAATAATCTGGTGAATAATAATACCTTGAAAATAATTTAATTTTATTATTTCTGTTGTTGTTGTTGCTGTTTTTTTTTTCTACTTCTACTAAAATAAATTTCCCAATAAACCTTCATTATATTATAATGAAATAAACATGATTCTATAAAAGAATGAGTTGGTATAATTTAACTCCTAATGACTTAATAGATGGTTATCTAAAACAATCAATCATTTTTATAAAAGCTCAAAGCTATATAAGCACATGTATACATTATTTTTTTCTTTCCTCTTATTGATAATAACAATGATAAATTACATTTTGAAAAAAAAAATTTTTTTTAATCAACTCTTGAATTATTTAGGTCATTGATATGTTTGTTAAAAAAATTATGATAAATTTTTAATGTCACACACCTTTTTTTTTTATGTATAAACTACAAATAAAAAAGGTTTAATAAAAGCCACATACACATACACAGATAGTGGTATTTTGTAGACATATTTTATCAAACATAGTTTATCCATTTGAATATTCAAATTTACATTTTTGACTGTTTGCATTCCAAGTAAATGACCTAGACGCATAAATTATACATTTACCTTTAATCATTCTGTATATATACTTATATGTACAGTTATGTTAATATTGATTCTAATGTTATCATAGATAATATATTGCACATTAAATAAACAAAAAATGGACTACAATAATTTTCAACCATACCAAATTTATTTTTTCTTTCTTTTTCACCTTTATTCTATTCTAGAATTATTATCTTTAAAAGAAAACTTTGTCAGACATTCAAGACATACAAAGAAAACGTCAAGAATATCTTATCACAAAAAATCATCATCATCATTAAAGTGCCAACGACAATTTTATCGCGAAAACTAAAAAAATAAAAAAAAAACTAATTCCACAAAAAACTAATTTGCTCAGAATAATTTTCAAAGTAGAAAAAAAAATCTGAATTATAGCACGGAAGGAGAATAGGAAAGGAATGAGAGTTAAACAGTGAGAATGTTGGAATCGCGAAAGCAAGAAGGGGAGGGAGTAGGGTAGTGCTCGTCCATCCGTGTAATGATTTTTCCGGCTGCTACCACGAGAGAGAGAGAGAGAGAGAGAGAGAGAGAGAGAGGAAATCCGTTCTCTCTCAAACAAGATGCAATCGGACACAATAATTCCGCTCGGTTAATGAAATACGTCCAAGAAGAAGAGAGAGAGATAGCATGAAATCTATGTGTATGGATTTCGATTCACTTGTTATATATAGAATATTCGTCCATTAATTATCGCTTGGACATTTATATGTATCTCTTTCTCTCTTACAATTCTCAGGTGGAGCGATACATAAGTCTTTTTGGTTGAAATCGATTGTGCTTGTACAAGCGAAATTTAACGTCCTTATTCAATCAGTTGTTCAAATATAGTCATAGAAGAAAAGAAAGAATTACGCGATTAAGTGGCACGTGATTATAAGCAGAGCCAATGATCAAGAGAGAGAGAGTGAATACTTTGAAATAGATAGATTTGTAATGAGAACTCGTAGAGAAAGAGATACTTTTTCGAGCTTCTTTGTTGTACGTGATGTGATGATGTAGATTTTTTAATGGATAAAAATTGTGTATGGAAATATAATTTTGATTAATGGAGTTTATTTGGCTATACCATGAAATTAATTTTAATGTGTTTGTTTTATTATTCTGAATGATATTTAATTTATGATATTTATTTATGAAAATTAATGAATTCCTGGTAATTTTTTCTTTTTTAAATATATTTCAAATTATTGGAATTGAAAATTTATTATTTATTTTTTGCGAATATAATTTTGATATACATAAATTGATAATTAAAATTGAAAATGCAACTGTTTCAATATTACTTTCAATATTATAAAATAAAATGAAACTTGATAAATTTATATTTTTTCATTACGGAATGTTTACATTTTACATATTAAATTACAAAATTGTATTTTACGTAATCATTTTTCCATTTGCAAAATGTATTTTGAAATTAAAAATTGTGAAAAAAGATATCAAGTTTATAAATTATATTTAAAAACAAACTGACGTAATATATTAGAAAGTAAATAGATCTACATTTTCTAATTTTATTTCAAATAATTCAATATTATTATTATTATTATTTTTATTAAAATTATTATTATACAAACAAAACTAATTAAGACTATTCAATAATCTATTTGGGAGTTTAGGTTATTACTGTCTCTTGTATAGAGAGTTAAATTGACTCATGTCAAGACAGAAACTATTTGGAACAGAGCCAGAATTACGTAATTTAGCTTGTATTATATTTCAATGTGATTATACACTGTGTATATATATCTACGTGAATCATCTAATATTTGATTAAAAAAAAAAAATGTATTATTAACATTGCATCATCCGACATTCACTTTATATTACTTTTTCGTGACTTGATATTTCATTGCTTTCAACAAAAAAAAAAAAGTGGAATGTAAAAGCAACGTTTGATTTAAAATAATAATATCTCAACATTTTATTTTCCTGTTTTTTGTCTTGTTCGTACTTTTTTATTTTTTATTTTATTTTCTGGAGCCCCACAGTACCTGTCATTCTCTCGAATATAACGGTTTTTTATATATATGACATTAATGTTTCAAATAATTATTTTAATCGCTTCCTGTAATACGTAAACTAACGTTAAATGTAAATGATGATGATTCATTCTTGTAAAAGATAACAATTTTAAGTTATTACAGCTTATAAAGGTACAATCTTAATGAATGATTTCATCATTTTTTTTATGGCTATACTTGATAATTTTATTTTGCTTATTGAGTTATATAAAAAAAAAATAATAATGTTCGATCCACTTTAATTATTTTTATTTATAGTCACTTAAAAATTTATCTAACTCACTCGAAAAAACAAACATTATCAGCACGCAGATAATTTTATTTTTGCCAAGTTATATAAAAAAGATTGATCCACTCTAATTAACTTTATTTATAGTTATACTTAAAAATGTATCCAACTCAAAATCACAAAATTAAAAAATTTTAAATTACATAACTACATTCCACAAATATTTCCTCATATTTCCATTTATTTCCTCAAACTACCCAACACCTTTATATCCAAAATAAAAAATTTACCACAGTATAACAACCGAAGCAAAGAGACAAAAGTTCATCAACAAGCACTACTATATGTATATACTCCACAAACGCAGCTACAGTACATAGTGTGTAAAGAAATACGCGGGGGCGTCGTCACACATAGCAGCGAGGTCAGTAACTGCTGACCAGTCGCGGTAACCTTGACATTCGCATTCTCTCTCTCTCTCTCTTTTTCTCTCTTTCTCTCTATAGCATGTCCCCGAGAGTATTTAAGCCGCGTAAAACGATACGTATAACGCTTGTATATGTGGAAGCTCGTTCGCCCGCGTATGTATAGACATACATACTTACGCAGGCGAGTGTGTGGGACTCTATATACATTGTACTGAGAAGAAGGGAGGGGGGAGAGGGGAAAAGTAGTGGTGATCGATCGGTAGCGGGGTGGGAGCGATTGTGTGGTGAACGCTTCCGCCCTCGGGTGTATTTACGCTTATTTCAATGTTGTGAATCATCGAGTAATAATGTTTGGTATTTTAGCGTGAATGATTTTTTTTTTTGGTGTATATTAAAAGAGAAAGAGAAGAATTTGATGAAATTAGTGATTGTAAAATTATGTTTATGTTTATTTAGGTGTATTTTGAGAATAAAGTTGGGTTGTGGATTTTTGTGTTTGTTAGAAAGGTGGCTGGTGTTTGAATTATTTAATGTAACTATAGTGGTTATTGTTTAGTCAAGGCGACTTTTAATTAAAAATAATGTTGAATGATTTCTTTACGACGCGATTAGTTAACGATAAATTGTGTTTTTTTTTTCTTTTAGCAATCAAAGTATGTGCCTTACTTTGCTAATTAAACTTTTGTGAAAAAAAAAAATAAAATATTGCTGGATAATATAAGTTGAAATGCTATTAAAATGTTGCTCGTTCATGGCCGAGTTAAATGTTTGTGGAGATAATTTATTGTATCGGTAAATTTTTTTTTTAAAAAAAAGTTGATTAGATAACGAAGCGAAATTGAAAAAGTCAAGATAAAAGTATATAAAGGTTTGTTTTTTCATGTCAAGGTAAATCACTATACGGTTAATATTCTGTTATTAAATTTTAATTATGAGTTTATTAGAATGACGTTAACGAACGTTGCTAGAAATTAAGTAAGTGTGTTTTTTCTTTTTTTTTTTTTTAACTTTTCAGCTGACATTATTAAAAAATGTATATATTTCTATTTTTTTTTTCCTTAATTATTTTATCTTTTAAATTTACAAGGCTTATCTTTATTAATTTACAATGCTTGTTAAAAGCAGTTACTTGAAATTTTATTTCATTTCCTTAAATGCAAAATTCTAATATTAACATTTGAAATTAAAAAGAAGAAAAATAAATAAATTGTGTATGTTTTATCATAAATCATTGCAATTAATTAAAAGTCAAGCGATATACACCTATATATATTCTATAAATCCTGGAACCGAGTGCTTGTTTAATTTTTATTTTAAATTGAAAACAAGTAGGTACAGATTATTATTTGAGAGCGAAATAAACGTGCAAGCGCTTATGTCTTAATTATGCAATGAATTAAAAGAAAATTTATTCATCGATGCAATCAGCAATCTATTTTGTAACAAGTGAAACTTCGTTTAATTTCTTCACCCTTTAATGCATTTTTCTTTTTTTTTTTTACAATAATATTAATGCGATATGATTTCGTAAAATTTATACATATATATTGAGTTTACCTCGTGTAGAATTTAATCATTAGCTGTACTAAAATTTTTTGAGAATTTCGATAACAGACGTCACGAGACATTAAATTAGTAAAAGATATTAATATCGATAAACAGAGAGAGAGCTATATACCTATATAAGATCGTAAAAATTTATACTTAGCAAGGCCAACTCTTATAGTTATTAAACGAGAATGTAATAGCGTAAAAAATATTTGCCCATCGTATATAGGCATCGTATAGAGGCATAAAAAGAGGAAACTTGATCGATCCAATGTCATTATGGTTTATTATCTTCAATTACTTCGACTTTGTACTGCAAAATGACTGGCTCGAAACAATCAAATTATTATTTGATGCTTTAGAGACGATGTATACATAAAAAAAAATACGTCATATAATATAATACACGGCAATTTATAGATCAACCTTTATTATTATATTTTCCATTCCATTTTCGTCCCTCGCTTAATTAATAATCGTAAATCTAATAGAATATAAACGGAAATGAATTGAAAAAAAAATAAGAATAAAGAGCTCACAATCGCATAAAAAAAAAGAAAAAAAAAAAGAAGGAAAAGGAAAATGTAATTGTAGCGAAAGTCATAAATTCACATTAAGATTCATCAGAGAATATAACGAGTTTGCTCTTGATTGCTCATATATAATATGAGTAATATCGACGATTAATTTTCTACACTACGTTTGTATAAAGCGTCAGTTCAACCTTGAAATAGTATAGCGCGTGTATGATATTATATTTCTATTTTTGCAAAACATTATTGAAGTGTGGCTAAAATAATATAAAATATATGATGACTGATATCGTATGGTATAGTTCACAAGAACTTCCGAGATTTAAAAAACAATTTGTGACTTTTAAGTTAAAAAAAAAAAACCCGGATGTAAAGTAAAATAGGCTTTTACGAGCTTCGCTTAGCAGCACGAAATCCCTATTATCATAAAAGGCTCGCTTGCAAAAAAAAAAAAAAAAAGTGGAATTGAGCCTCTTTTTACTGGCTATACGTGCACTTGATCTAATAATTTTGAAGAGCAGTTAAGTTATCTTGATCGTCAATATACATTTTTTTTTTCTCTTAAATGTTTGACTGCAGCATCTTCCTATAAATACTTAACTCTATTTTTTTTCAATTCAAAAATCAAACTTTACTATAGCTAACGGCGAAAAAAAAATCAAAGCATTAATATGAAGTCATGAAAACGTATACCGTTTGCTGAGTCACAATTTTGTGCACGCGTGTGTCTTTACTTTATTAACCGATCCCTCTCCTCTCTCATGCTGCGCAACTCATGTGTTGTACAGCTTTTTTTTTCTTTTTTTCCTTCTTCTTTGCACCATTTACTCTCTTTCTCTCATACTCAGCTGTCGAGCAGCTGTTAATACCACATGCGTAATTTTCTCTTTCTTTGGGTCATTCAAGAAAAAGTTTTTTTAAAAAATATCTGGTTTGTTTTTTTTTTTTTTTTTTTTTACGTTTTGCAGATGCAAGAAAAATAAAAAGATTTCAAATTGTTCGAATATGTTCTTTTCTTTTTAAGAAAGAGAATTCCAAGGTTTCTTGTAAATGATACGTGCATAAAAGAGCATGTATGTGTATTGCCGTAATTTTATAATTAATGTGATTTTCGAAAAAAAAAACAGAAAATAATAAAAACAACGATATCGTAATTTTCCAAATGATATAGATTAAGGTAGAAAAAATTCGTGTGAATTGCAATTCTCTTTTTACACATTAAATAATGGCGAAACTTTGGAAAGGGGGTGTGAGGGTATTTACAGTGATAAGCAGCAAAATCGATAGTTACGCGAGATATTTCATATAAACGATGTAAGCATATATACATACATTGAATTTACGGTAAAACAAGAAGGTGTAGGTAGGTGTGTTGTATGCTGTTTACTGCTATAGCACACCGTTGCGATATTGATTAACCGGTGAATGATTGCCACTAGTAAATGCTATAATAAACGTTTTTATTTTTTTTTATTTTTTATAATATCAGCGAAAATTACTTCTAATTTCCCATCGACTTTACTTCATGTTGATGTTGGCTTTTCGTTGGTTGATTGCTATTATTATTGTTTTAAGGGGGAGGGTAGTTGCATTCGAATATTTTCCATTGTTCATGTGAAGTAATAATTTTCAGTTCATAGAATTGCTTAGATTAGAAATCAGTATACATACATACATACATACATACATATATTTTATGTACATTTTGTACATTATTGCGATAACTATTATTATGACTTCCTCGAAAGATTTTATATCGAATTTAATTTATTGTTTATGTTTGTGTTTTTTTCTTTTTTGTTACAGGTGAGTTGACAGTAATTGCCTTCTTCTATACATATATAAAATGTATTATCAAGCAACAATAATCTTCCGTAAATCACGTAAGTTTTATAAATTTAAAATTAACATGTAACATAACTATAAAGTCTCGCTCTTGCATAATTGCATTCAATCGGAATATTTACTTCCGCTTAATAAAGTTTTTCAAAAAATTTTTAATTTATTCAATGTAGTTAATTTTTTTTTTTCGACCACAGCCTTAGTAAAATTGTTAACATACATTTTGCTTTTCTTCGGCTTTTACACTTTTTTTTTATTTTAAATTTTTGTTTTTATGCAAATAAATATACTTTCTTTAAGTACTTTTGAAAACATGACTTTACTTTATTTGTTTGATGTATAAAAAAAAAAGCCAAAGAAAAAAATTAACGAGTTGAGGAAAAAGAATATACAGTTTGGAAAAATAGTACACTTAACGAAAGGCAATTTGCATGAGAGTCCGTTTAAGAGTGTCTGCCGAGAGAAAATTAAGAATTCGTGGGATATGTAAGGGGGGGGGGCGAGTGAAAAAGAAAGAAAGAGAGAGAGAGAGAGAGAGATAGAATGATAGGGTATTAAAAGTTCGCAATAACGGAAAATAAGAAACTACATGCTGTGGAAGCTCTGTATTCGGGCATAATGACGTAAGTATATGCTGCTACAAGACTCTTCCCGTTCTCTCTCTTTCTCTCTTTCTCTCTCTCTCCCTCAGCGTCTCCTCTTCTCTTCTCTACTCGAGCAAAACACTATCATTACAATGTTCGCGTACTATAATACACTTTATATTACACTATAGTTATGAGGCAAAGTATCTCATGTGTGTAAGCTCTTTTTGACTTACGTCATATTATATTGTATGTATGTATGTAGTTGCACAAAATCGCAGAGATGTAAAAAAAAGAAAAAAAAAAGAATAAGAAAAAGAAAAGAGTAAAAAAAAAATGAAGTATGTGAAATGTAAAAAAACTCGCGAGAATATAAAAACGAATGTCTAGCTAGGGATTTCCCGAGGAAAATTTCACGAAATATATTGAATGGATAAAATTGAAAAAATATGTGTGATATAGAGAAGATGGTAGAAAAAAAAAATAATAATGTTATATATGCTTAGGGCATATATATGTAAAATGTATAAATTGAAAATTTTCTTTTTCTTTTTTTTTCAAAATAAATCTATTGAAGATTTGATGATATCTTAAGCGGATATTGAAAATCTTTATTGAAAGTTTAATTTTTCAATGTGTATATGTAATATATAAATCGATACGAAATATTGTGCTTTTAATTAAAATTTTCTATCTTCTCGATATGATTAATCGTTACGCTACATCCTACTCTATCCCTTTTTTTGAAACGATTGAAAAAGATTATTTGATCATCTTGATTGAATTTTACACATATATATCTATATAAAAATCTACCAATATTACTTAACAACGATTAGCGATAAAATAATTTATAAGAGTAATATCGATGAAAGTTTGCAGATAATGATTAATTACTTTTATTTCTTAACAAAATCTGCTAAAATAAAATATTTGAAAAAAAAAACACGTAGATAAGAGTTAAAGTAATATAAATTTAATTTTAAAAAATATTTAGATTTGTAAAAATTTTAAATTAAGCACAGCTTATTTTTCAATATCGGTTTAGATTGTTAAGAAAAAAAGTAAAAAGTTAGGATGATATTATTTTTTTTTATCGAACAATCGTTTGATGACGTAAAATAAATGGAATTGCAAATAAATGTTGGATCCGATAAAAATAAACATGATAGAAACGAAAGGATTATATCATTCATTTTTCTTTTTTTTATTTTTTGTTTCTTTCGTAATAAAATCTTTGCAAATATAACATTTTTATTAGCGCATTCGATCAGAAAGTATATATAACTTAGCTTTACGATGTTTTAATGACAGGCATATAAACTAATGTTAAAACAGATTAAAAGTCGAGGTGATAAAAAAAACAATATTTTTTCTTTCTTTCTACAATTTATATCGCGTGAGATTAAAATAAAAAAAAAAAATAATCTTTGAATTGTACATGATTGCTTGACGTGTTTTAGAAAACACATTTGCAATTACAAAAGTTATGTTAATCTGATCGCGTTTCGGAATATTGTTATGCAAATGTAAAATTGTACATTGTCAATTTATATTTTCCTCTTACATTTATTTTCCAATAATTTTCATTATTTCTCTCTCTCTCTCTCTCTTAATCTATAGTGTACATTTTAAATTTAAAATTTATATTATGAATTTAAATGCATTTTTACGTATAGTCATGATGACAATCAAAAACCTAACAATCAAAACATATCGATAAAAATGATTTTTTAAATTTATCACAAACTAGGTTACAACACCAAAAAGAAAGAAAAAAACATTATTCTCGTTATCTTTTTATCTGACACTTCGTTAAAACCTGTCCAATCAATCATCATAAATTCCATAGTGCCCTATATACTGTAAAGCTTCTTTTTACGTGAATTACCTTTTTTTGTACCTAACAAGCAGAAAAATAAGAAAAACAGAAAAAAAACAGATAACAAAGGGAAAAAAGAAAGAATGAAAACAGCAACAGCAGCGTGAAAATTAGAACAACATAGCAATGCTATATATACAGCAAGTTACAGGACTTTCGGTAATCCCTGCTTAACTCCACCGCTTTCCGCCCAACTTGTACATGTCTCTCTACTATACTGCGTCTCTTTTCTTTCTCTTTTTCTCTCTCTCTCTCTCTCTCTCTCTCTCTCTCTCTCTCTAAACAAGTCTAGGAGATTACAAGTACCAAACACAGAGTTTAAACGTGCTTTGCATCCTAATTAAGACATTTCTGCCCACCTCTGTCCTACTCCCTCTGTCTGTCTGTCTGTCTATTTTACCTTTCTCTCTTCTTCTTCTTGTTCTTCTTCTTCTTCTCTCACCCTTACCCTCTAAAGACATTTTTTTTTTTTTGGCTTTTCATTGTTTCACAGTTATGCGTGAAACTTTGTCGTTATACAACAGATATGTAAGTTATTCGCATATTGCGATAATGAAAATATAAAATATATATTATGCATATTATTTACAAAATAAAAGTAGATATTTGAAATTCTATTTGTAAAACACGTATTACATTTCATCTTATTGATGTATAATTGTTTTCTATTGTTTATATATGGGTATAATAATGTAAGGTTAAATGAAAGAAAAATTCTAAACGAATTTGATTTTTTCCAGACGCTTAATTAGTAAGCTAATTTAGTTAACGGAAGCGTCTCCTCCCCTTATAAATACCCAATATGCAAGCGTTGATATGGTAGTGTCTCAGAGTCAGTCGAAAAAAATTGTCCTTCAAACACCAAAAATAAAATTAGTATCCATATTTTGAAAGTCGAAAATTTACAATATTATTTTTATTAAAAATGGAAGATTTTCAATTACAAAGTATCAGCGATGGTCGTAGCATTCCAATAACCCCTGCTGTTGCGCGTCTCTCCAAGGTGATAAGAGACAAGTTGGAAGCAAAAGCAAATGGTTTTAATATATATCCAGCTAATAAAAGCGAAATTGTTATAAGATTACCTGTTAGAGGCGAAAATCTGGAAAAAATTATTGAATGGTGTGAACATCATAAGGATGACTCTATTAATCAAGAAGAAAAAGAGCAGGAAGTCGATATATGGAATCCATTTGCACCGGACGTTCCATCTTGGGATATGGAATTTTTTCAGGTAAATTAAAAATTACTATTATTCACAGTCGATTTATTTTAAAATATACCATAATACCGATTTAATTGTAAAGTAGTGTCATCCAGTATGGGTCACTTTAGCCACTTTGCCTGTAACTTTCGATAGAGTGGACGAGTTTTCATTAACAGAAAAAGAATTTGTACATCAAACGCTCTTCTAGAAGTACAAAATGTTTTATGACTTTATCTTTATTCTATATTATTCGTTATTTACAAAATCGTAAAAGTCACGATTTTGGAATTTTTTAAAAAGTGGCGTCCATTATAGGTCATCCGTATTTTTCATAGATATTAAAGGTTTAACGTTTACTAAACTTATCTACAAATTAAAATATAACTTATTCATTAAAAAAGTCTTATACCTTATAATAGCTAATATATAAGCTTTTTATTAAAAATTTATATTTTAGCGTACATAACGCCAGCCGAACAATCTCTCTAAATTTCTCTGAGTGAAAATTTCACTCAAAACCAAAAGAGTGGCTCTGTTTTTTCTAACGTTTGAGTGACCGTTCACTCGATTAGAGTGAACTTCACTCGAAGATTAAAAAAAACAGAGCCATTTTCATTCAAAGAAATTTAGAGAGTTTATTGTTGTAAAATTTACTATTTTACGTGCTTTTAAGTTTTTATATATGATTTAAAATTATCACAAAAAATTTTTATAAATTTTAAATTTTATGCTAAAAAAAATCCATTGAAAAGTTAGACCTATACTGGACGCCATATAGGTGACCCATAGTTGATGCCATTGACTTTTTAGCATATTAAATGTAGCTCCGAGTAGAAAGCAAGTAGAAACATCAGCAAGGAGGGGATTTACTCTTCAAGAGTTGGACTTTAAGGAAAAAAAAATTGTTCAGAACATAAATTTTATTGGGGGAAAATATGTCAGGCTGTTGAAATTATCTTTTGCTGCATAAAAAATATCATGACTGATAAAATCAGCCGTGACTTTTGAAGCATCAAACGGTTATTATTGATCTCGGATTATTATGTTTAATAAGTCGCCAAATTGGAACTAATCTGTCTAGTCCGGAGGCGTCATGTATAGCTTAAGAAGAAAGAAACGACGAGTGACCCATACTGAATGCTTACTGGACACTTCCCTACTCATAATTATATTGATATTCTTTTCTTATTATTATGAAGATCAAAATTCTAAATTTTTCATTTTTTTTTTATTTTAAATTTAGGCCAATGCACCAGCGCTCTTGGAACTATATCATGCAGCACAACAATTAAATATAAAAGTGATGGTAGATTATGCTGGCGGTGTTTTTATGCACTTAGTTATGGTTAAAGGATCGGAATTCATCATACAAATTTTTAATGTACCAATCATCGAAGATAGAACTGCTCCTAATGCAGCATGATGAAATTGTATTTTATCATCGCTTCGCTCGTGCAGTAAACTTTATTCTCAGACATAATAGCCTGCTTTTGTCTCTTAGTGCATAAGATATAAATATATTATCAATGAATTTAAAATATTGTCTCAATTACTTTACTTTTCTTTTTTTTTTTTTTTTAAGTGTAGGATTAATTATGCCTTCATCTTATGTGACAAATAAATACAGAGAAATTAATTTCTCAGTATATGCTTCTTAAATAAATTTAAAAAACCATGAAAAAATGTATATATTACGTACTTTAAAAAAGATTGATGTAGTTTTACTTTATACAATAAATAATAAATTTTATAAATTTGAAAAAAAACATTGTACATTTCCTTTATTCTACATGCATCCTAGCACAAATAAAATTCAATTTTAATTTTTTTCTTCAATAAGCTTTCTATTTAAAATAAATTTAAAAGTTAATCAATTATAATAATAATAATTTTTCTCTTTTGCAAGCGTAACTTTTCCTTTAAAAAAAAAATGCTTCAAAATGCATTTAAAAGAGCTTGATAGAAGCCTTTTTAAAAATACTAACAACTACAGTTATTTTCGTAACAAGGGCGCAAAAGGCGTCTTTCCCGCACGAGTTGTGATCACCACGCACGAGTCATAGGTGAAGCCTTGCGAGTGTGCAGACCGATCCCACGAGTGCATGTAATCGGCACGAGTGGCGATCGGTGCACACGAGGCGACGGCAAGTCCCTGTGCAGGGAGATCACACGAGAGAGAGGGAAGCCTGGGCCCGAGTTGCGAACATAATTTTTTTTGTAATATTGGTAAACCGTGCGCAAAAGAGTACTTTGTCGCACTTTTTTTGCACGCTAAACCATGCGCAAAAGAAAACCGTGCGACAAAATACTCTTTTGCGCACGGTAAATTGTGCAAAAAAGTGACTTTTGCGCACAAAACTCCAAAAAAAAAAATTCTCAGTAAAAAACACAGAAAGTCAAAATAGAAAAAATATTCGTAATTTTTGCTGATAATTGATACAATTTTTTTCTACTTTATTTCTCTGCAACTTTGGTTCTGTATATTATTTTTAATCTTGAATTTGAACATGCTTTGCATCCTGATTAAGATAATTCTGCCTGTTTCTGTCTGTCTGTCTATTTTACCTTTCTCTATTCTTCTTGTTCTTCTTCTCTCACCCCTTACTCTCTAAAGACATTTTTTTTTTTTTGGGCTTTTCATTGTTTTACAGTTACGCGTAAAACTTTGTCGTTACGACAGATGTAAGTTATTCGCACTGCGACAATAAAAATATAAAATATTATTTACAAAATAAAAGTAGAAATTTTATTAAATTCTATTTGTAAAACGAGTATTTTATTTCATCTTGATGTATAATTTTTCGCTATTCTTTATAAATACAGGTATAATACTTTTGTTGCGAAATTTTATAAGAAAAAAAAAAGTATTACACTTAATCTCATTATGCTGGAAAACTAATTTCACACAACTGTGAACTCGTATAATTGAATAATATTACGAAAGCTTATCTCTCTCTCTCTCTTTTCCTCTCTCTTTCTCTATCTCTTGGAAATAAGAGAAATTTTGGAAAGTAAACTCGACTAATTCTTGTTTTATGACAAGCTAAAATAAATGATGAAAAAAAAAATAATAGGAAGAAGTTTTACATAAATTTGTAAAAATTATTTATTAAGGTAATGAATTAAACAAAGATTATTACAAATATTCATCAAAATTTTTATTCATCAAATTTATAACCACAACCTTAATATGTACCGACATACGTATATTAAGATTTGTTCTTTTAAATCAACATACTGTCGTCATGAGACCTTGAGAGATATATATGTATGTATGTGTCTTTACTAAGCTTAAATATATATATATCTGCTAAAAACCACTGCATGCAGTAAATTGATCAATCCAAGTAAGAATTTAGAGTCGCTTAGTCATGACTTTTATGCCCTACTACACATACATACATACATACATACATAAATACAGAGAGAGAATCCACTACTGTGCTTTCACCACTTTTCTCTCTTTCTTTCTTTCTTTCTCTTGCTTACTACGGAAATAATTATTTCAGCGAGGAGGAATCGAGTTAATGTTTAATACTCTCATAAAAGCATGACTATAATTACTTGAGACATTTTAAAACTCAAACAACACAAAATAAGAAAATTAGTGCTACTTTAATTACTCTCTATGTATGTATTATAATATGTGTCTCATGTTATCTGCTATATAAACTTTATTTATTATTTTACTTTATTTTCATTAATTGCATTAAATTCAAATAACTATATATAAGTATAAATATGTATGAAGACATCATTATTATTTTAATACTCATTAAATTGCTCAATATAAAAAATTTCAACATGTTTTCGTGAAAAACAAATCTTAAAAATAAATTTTACAAAGTAGAACGTTCTGAATTTAATATTTTGTAAGTCAAACTTTAACGAGCTGTTTTCCCTCTCTTCCCTTCTCCCACCTTTTTCCTGATCGAAGTGTTAAATTTCAACTGGAATTCATTCTGGTGTCTTAATCACTACCAAGGAATGTCACATTGATATATGACATTTAATATTTTACACAAGTTTTGCTATAGGCAAAAAAAAGTAAATCTAGTTTTAAAATTATTAATTTTGATATCAGTCGGTAGACAAAAAAATAAAAGAAAGAAAAAATGATATGAAAGCTTTTTATTTCACTGTTTTACATGAAAACAAGGTGTATAGGTATACGTTTAACTCACAGACTTGTTGACTATTGTATTTTTCAATTGTCAATTGTTTAACCCCAGCCTTGGAGAGTATATGAAAAGATGACGCATTTGTTGAAACTGTATTGAATTATAAATTGATTGTTTGGTATCTTGATCGTTAATAATTAACTTCTTTGTTGTAGTGTTTAGTTTTATTTTTTATTTTTATTTCATTTTTTATAATTATTATTTTTATTATTGTTATTATTATTTCAAAGAGACTTAATTTATAACATTGACACATTCCTAGAATGTTACATCACAGACCTTGACTTTTAAATTCAATATTGTTATAACTTGAATAATTATTGTTCTCTTCTGAATGTATAAAAAAAAAATAATAAATGTTTTGTTGCGCAAGAATTAATAACTATAATTAATTTTTATAAATTTTATCTTTCGAACAAGAACTACTGGAGCTATGCAACTTTAAAATAACGTTGCTACTGTTGCTATTCTTTTTTGACACTCAATTTTACAAGCGTATTTCGAACGAAGACATGGAATTCGAAAACTGCAGATTGTCGGGAATCGAACCCACAACCTGTATAGATTTCGAAGCCGACACTCTACCAGTCAAGCTTTACCATATTCCTAAGAACGTTGCTTATCATTAGAATAAATTTTTCAATCATTTTTGCAATTAAGGTTATACTAAGGTAAAAAAATAGAAAAGAAACGAACAAAAATTACAAAGAAGAAATTATTCACGTGAATGTTGATTTGAAATAGATATTCAAACACAAAATTTCCACGTGTTTTATTATGATTAGAAAATAGCTATAACGACGATTGAGTCATTCTTAATTTCATAATATTGCTCATTGAGTAAAGGATTTCATCTATGCAAAGACCTTCTAACTTGTAACAACTAACCATAACGTTAAAATCGTATATACAAAAAAAAATATATTGTTTAATTTTATTAATTTTTCAATTACGCAATCTTTACACTTTTTTTTTCCTCAAGAATAACATTAGCACTTAAATTTGTTATCACAGCATTTAGCACAATGGTATTAAATGAAAAAATAATGTGTGGTCGAATATTGCACATGTAGAGAAACTTTTTATAAACATATTAACACGAAAAAAAAATAACATTCGTTTAAATATTATGTAAAATTTTTCTCTTATTATTTTAAACATGTTTTGGTTACCGAAAGCAAAATGTTTAATGATTAAAAAAATATACACACAATATGCAACAACTTTAAAATTACAATGGAAATCGATAGAGCTGCTGGTTATAAGATTATTATCAAGCTATTTTCATTTGAAACATTATCTTATCGTGTCTTTTCGCTAACTTACACACTCAACTCTCTCGAATTTTGTATGTGAATGTGAAGGCTTCATGATCTTTATCAATCGACGATATCAAATCCTAATCGAGGTCAACTCTCGATCACAATCTAAATGAATATGAACCAAATAATGTGTTTTACATTATATATACACCCATTGTATATTAAAAATGTTGATATAAAGTAACTTTGTTTATTAAAAAAAGAAAAAGGAGGCGTGTGTTATCGCATCTAAATAATTCAATGTGCCTCTTATCAACTTTTAAAAATGAGAAATTTAAATTTACTCGAAAGCGATAATATGTATAACAAGTTATTTCTTCTTGTATATATATTTTACTGAATATCAATTTAGGTTAAGTACGTATAATTTTTGCTTGTGTAAATTTTACTCGAATGAGTTTAAATTTACGAAATTAAAATATTTTATTTTTCATTTTTGTTTAAATTTTAAATTAATAAAAGTAATATTAATAATCGACATATTTTTTAGATTTTTAAAGAATGTGTATGTACTTGTAATATTCCATAAAATAAGAAAATTAAATCTAGAAATGTATAAAAAGAACAAAAATGCGATTTGGTAAAAATAAAATGAGCAAAAAAATGTATTTATAAACTTATGTCAAGCAGAGACTATGTACCGCATGATACAAGCAAGTAATGGGTTGCATTGCTTTTATCAAGTGGTGCAATTAAGATCTTCAGATCTTGAGAGAGTGAGCTTGCTCCAATTAAGATTATTTATCTTATTTCTCAAGTAAGTTTAGTTTATCGCTAGTTCTTAGTTTGTTTTTTCTTGTCTCTCTCTCGAAACGTTCAAAAATTTCATTTTATTTTTACTGCGTTCTATTTTTGGAATTAACTTCTTAACGACCTATGTCTTTCTTACTTTAATATGTTTCTTTATTATTTTTTTTTTACAATTTAAAAATACCAGAATAGAAGTGAATGTTAAAAATAAAATTTATACTAACTTAAATATTTGCTAAAAAAATATGCGTATACAGAATTTAAATTTTTGTATGTACGTCAGTTGTGTATATGATTACATATATATTGAAGCAATTTTGAAATGGAATTACTAAAATAGGACTGCCGAGAAAGTTGGTAATATGTACAAGTACACATACATACGTAGGTATATATATTGTATGACATAAATAATAATGATTAGGCCATTGAATAGTCTAGAGGAAAATTGCACTAACAGATAATCTCATGTATATATAATTAACGATAAGTAAGCGGCTATTAAAGTTTTTTTTATCGCTTTTAAACAATGGCAATAAATCAACAGATAAATTTAATAATTACAAATAATGCAAAATCTGAAGATATTGGATATACGTAATTAATGTTTTTTTTCTTCTCAATTTCAATTTTTTTAATGCTAATCTCTTGTAGTAATAAAACATGAAATATACTTTATCTTACATTTTTTAATACGATTTTTTTAGAGTATGAAATATACTTACTTAAATAGATCATTGTAAATAATGAATTTTTGTTTTTTTTTTTTTTAAATCAACACTTGTTAATATTATACAATTGCATTTTCAAAAATTAAATAAATGAATATTCAAAAACTATTAATTATTGCTTTAGTTAAATTTCTTGTTTGGAAAAGACATTTTAAATGTACATATATTCAGTTCGAATTATTCAAATGTATTGTAATTTATTTCTTATGAAGCATAAAATACAAGTTATATCAAAGTCAAATATTAATATAACATTTCAAACAAAACGAAAATAAATTAAAAAAAAAAAAAAAACAATAATAATAATCTATCCAGTAGATGAATTTTGTTATTTAAATATAAAGTCAATTGTAAACTCTATTAAAACTTGTTGTTATGTCGATAAATTATCTTTTAACATTTAAACAAACAACAATTTTAGTGAGTCAACTTATATTCAAGCAATCATTTAAAGCGACGAAAAAATGTTTTTCTTCTTCAATTCAATTTAATCGTGTACATCGAAAATGTTCCTTTGTTTGTACACACATGCACACAAACACATACACAGCAACTCGCGCGCGCGAGTCTATTTTTAGAACTGCAATTCAAGAACCGATGATTCACTATATGTACAACTTGTAACTAAGCGAATTTTAGTATCAAAAAAAAAATTTTGTTAGATGGAATGAAAGAAATAAAAAAAAAAGAAAAAAATATGTTGACCTTAATAAAGACTTAATTTCTCGTTTCTTTACTTGAAATATTTATATTGAAAAAGGACAAACTATAGTTGCGAGGGGGAGGAAGTGTGCAAGCGAGGTAGAGAGGGGGTGGGATGAGTGCACACGCGCGTTTCAATCGAAAATAAACTCATTAAAAATGAAGCACGCGAAAGGAAAATATTTCTATATAAGCGAGCTCTATTTCTTTACCACCCTATATATACTCCCCCCACCTTCATCTATTCCATCCTACTCCTTCGCTTACTCTCTCCTCCTCTCTCTCTCTCTCTCTCTCTCTCTCTCTCTCTCTCTCTCTCTCTCTCTCTCTCTCTCTCTCTCCTATTTCTCTCTTCTCCGACTTCGGCAAATACTTAGTTCAATATTGTAGCAATTTCGTGTATTTCACTTCCTTCCTTAAATAACGTGCGCACTATCGATTTGAACTTATATACACGCCCCCTTCTTCTTCTTGTTCTTCCCTCTCCCTCTCTCTCTCTCTCTCTCTCTCTCTCTCTCTCTCTCTCTCCCTTCACCGACTACCGTGAATTCATATATCTACACGTCTAACGTTATATGGATGTAAGTATATAGTTATAATATAAACC
>JAPYZE010000752.1:0-31565 GCA_030522805.1 Leptomastidea abnormis
GTGAAATTTTGGGGGCTACAGTATTTTTTAACGCGCAATCGAAGGGGATTTTTAGTTTTTTTATTTTCCGACCCTGGGGGCCAACTTCATGAAGCTGCGATATAGGGGCTCTAGGGCTAATTTTACACTGAAGTACGAATATTTTGAAACCAATTGTTCATTGCTCGTCTGCAAGTGAGCAAAAACAAAACACTGTAGTCAAGCAATTGCGCAAAAATATACTCTAATCCTGCGCAAGGACCTCAACGGAAAACTGATAAAGTTGTAATGAGGCCCTTTAATGGATTTGCCAGAGGCCTTATTGCAGCCTTGTTAGAGACTTTTTATATTTCTTACAGGTAATATGAAAAGAAAAGCTTATGAATGCAAAAGAACTATAAAGAAGAGAGGAATAAACCCGCTGTCATTTGGCAAATCCTACTCTGTCCACAAGGTTGAGACGACAAAAATTAAAATATTTTATAACATTTGAATTTTACAAATAAAAAATATACGTTTAATAAAATGGTGGAATACCCGAATTTCATTTTCAAATGTTTGGATAGTAAAAAATAATTAATTTCTTTTTTTTTAAGACAATATTTATTGTTTATAAAATTTTTTAACAAATTTAATTTATTTAAAGAAAAGAAAAAATAGTAAAATTTTCTCACGTTTTAAGTTTTATAATAAATTATTATAACAAATAAATGGTTAGTGCATTGGAATATAAAAAGGTAGAAAAATAATTTAAGAATAGTTTAATTGTCTTTTCACGTTTAATAAAATTTCGTAACAAAAAAAAAAAATTTACAACTTTGTACACAGAAGAGCTTGGCTCAATTTCGGCTTCTTGGCCAAGTTTTTTTTCCGATACATGAAGATAAATATTGACAATATAAATGTTAAAGTTATAAAAGATAATTTGTAATATATTTAGCATGATTAAAATTACTATCATTGTATAAAATGCATTAAATGAAAAAACTTCATATGGCAATACATGATTAATTTAAAGATACTTTATACATGTCATTTGTGCTAAAACACAGTGCTCTTAAAGAGTCTTGCAAAACCCTTAAGTAGTTATATATGTATTATACACTAGGTAAAGTATATAATAGGTATATAATTAAGTGTAAAATTAACTTTTTAAAAGACCTTAGTAATTATAACAATAAATATATCATCTTTACAATATTAAATAAAGAATTAATATGTTTATCTGCACGCCTATTTCACTATATTCTTGTATTGTGTATCTAAGTAAATATACAAACACATGCTCTTATAAAAATATGTCTATTTACACTTGAACTGATTTATGAATGCAAAAATTAACTTAAATACATAGATGTGCTTATCCACTTGAAAATGTGGTTGCACGTCTACCTGAATTGGGTATTATGATGACAAAAAATTGAGTGAAATGTGATGTTACATGACTTTCACAGATTATGTTAATTAATACATTTAAATCAGATGTGCAGGTAGTCATATCAAAAATCAATATAAATTTAAAACTTAAGATTATATATAAAAAGTTCATAAACCAATATATACATGGTTAATCCAAGCTAAACAAAATTTTAAAGTAATTTAAAAATTAATTTTAACACTTTTTAACACTTTAGAAGTGAGTTTCTTTTTTTACAAGTCACTGAACTTATGCTTATGAAAACTTTATTCCACTAGTAGATCGAAATGATCAATTTCTTCAAAAGTATCATTTATACTTTTAACCCAGTCTTGCATCCGCTTTCGTTCTTCTTTACTAAGCTTTGACTCTTTTTTCTTCTTTGTTCTCGGTTTTTTACGTTCAACTCTTTCATCTTCATCATCATCATCATTTAAAGGATCTTTGTTATCAAAAGTCACTCCTCGCTTGCGTTTGTTGTAAGATCGTCTAGGTGGCTAAAAAATAAATTTAATACAATATTGAGTATCAAATATCAATAGAAATGTACAAAATTAAAGTAAAATTTTACCTGAGAAAAATGAACAGGCTCTAGATCAACAAATAAAGGTACTTCTTCAGGAATTTTAGATCCAAGATCTCCATTTTCTGAGAGGATATCGAACGTATCGGAAAATGATACTGCCTCTAAAATTGCCTTTTTTGGAGATATTGGTTCATAATGGTCTTTTACATTTTTCTCATTCTTTTTTATAATTTTAGTATCTTTATTTTTTTCTTCAACAAGTTTGCTATTTTCCTTTTCTGCCTCTTTTTTTCTTAAAGCATTTTGCAATGCTGCTTTTTTTATAGTATTTCTGGAAATTCTTGATGGCAATGCCGATTTAACTCTAGCTTTTACAAATAATTTCCCCTTTACACTTTGTTCAACATCCTTTACAGTTGCAATATTTGAACACGATATATTTTCAAGTGTAGGCGATTCATCCGTTGTATCACAATCATCAAAACCAAATGCATTTTCAACATTCAACTCTTCAATAAATTTTTTTTGTTTTTTGGCATTTATTGGTGTGGAGCAAACGTCTTCAAAAATACCATGTGCTGAAGATATGTTAGTACTCTCTGGTATTTCATCTAAATTTAAATATTTATTAAGATTTGTTTGTTTAAATGTAGTAGCTTCACGTTTTTTATTTTCAGTTTGCTTAACATCAGTTTCTGATGACTTTGAAAATGATTCAGGTGAAGCTAAAAAAATATTTATAATTAATAAAAGTAAAAAATATTGATTAAAGTTTTACAATTAAATATTAGTCAACATATAAAATACATTATCTAAGAATAATTATTAATGCTGATAAACTTTTTTTACTCACTTAGGATTGTTTGAACTTTTTCTGATCCGGAAGAATTTTGAGAATCTTTTTCATTTTTTGTTTCCTTATTTGTAGAGGGTTCAATATTTTCTTTATTACTAATAGCAGAGTTTTCATAAATATCTTCATCTGATGTATCATCTGGTAAAGTATTTTGAGAATATGTTGCTTTTGTAGGTGAAGGAGAATTTTTTGCTACAACTGTTGTTTGTAACGATGTCTTTTTATTACTTTGAAGAATTGTTTTAGCTTCGTAAATATTCTCTGTAAAGTTTGATTGTGGAGGACTAGTGTTAGAAATTTCAGTTCCAAACTGTCTATTAGGAGATATTTCATTCTGTTTTTCAATATCTTTTTTCTTGCTGTTTGAAGATTTATCATTATCTATGGATGAAATATGAATAGTATCTGCAGAATTGATTGATTTTTCACTTATATTCATTGGTAATGGATTTTTCTTTTCACGTTTAAGAGGTGGTCTTTTTACTTGTGGAGTACTTTGAACAACTTTTTCAATTCGTGAGAAAGCATCAACAGGTCTCCAAGGGCTACCAGTATCAAATTCTTCTTGTACCTTAGTAATAGGTGACATAGATTTTCTAATCAATGAATGATTTACCATTTTGTTATACTGAGATGTCGGTTGAGATGTTATAACATTTTTAGGACCAAAAAGTTTCAATTCTGAAGTTATAGTCTTGGGTACACAAGGAGTAACCATTATATTAACTCTTTTATTTCCTTCTAATTTTTGATCACATAAGATTTTAACTGATGGCAAAACCTTAGCTGCAACATTTTCATTATTTTCATTTGTTTCATGATCTACTGGTTCAGAATTAATTCCATCATCTTGAGAAAAAGTTTCTGTACATTTTTCACTTTCAATTTTATTAGCATTAGGTATTTTTTTAACTAGCTTCTGTTTCTTTTCAGGTGCAATACATTTTAAATTTGCAGCTTTTCTGGCTCGCTTTACAACTGGTCTTTTAATTGGTTTTTTTCTTTTCTTACCAGTATTTGCACATTCCTGAGAATCATCAGGGAACTCATAAACTTCTTTATTATCTGTTTCTTTTTCTTGAGATAGTCTAATAGTTTTGTAAATAGGTAAATTTTTATCTTTTTTGTCATTCTCATTTGAAACAGTTGGTTCATCTTTAAATTTTATTTCTCTAAGTAAATCATTATCAGAGCGCTGAGATAATTCACAATAATTTTTATGAGCTTTTCTTCGTAATATTTTCTTTGCAGGTCTTGCAGACTCTTTTTGCATATCAGAAAACTTTGAGTGTTCACTTTGATCTTTTTCAACTTTTTGGTCCTTTATACATTTTTTATTATGATCAACATTTAAAAATGTGTCTTTTGGTAATCTACTATTTTTCGAATTTTCTTTTTGAATACTTTTGATATTGGTTTCATCATCTGTTTGATCATTTTCATTTAAAATTAATTCAACCTTATCTACTGAAATATTTTTCTTTCTAACATTCATTTTAGTTGATTTTACTTCATTATTTATTTTTAATTTTTCTGTGCTGACTATTTTAGTATCATCCTTTTTATTCGTATCTTTTGTTGTTTTTCTTAGCCTAGACCTTTTGCAACCAACTTCTGCTTCCTCATTTAACAACTTTTCTATTTCATTTACAGAATATTGCGAGCTTTCTGTCTTTGATTTTTTAACATTAGTCTTAACTTTTGGAATTTTTACTTCTTGTTTGACATTTTCTTCATCAGTTGATTTCAGATTTTTAATATTCTTTTTAGCAACAGTTTTTTTCTCCACACCTGACTTTAGATTATCTGTTTTTTTTGATGACTCTTCAACTTTACCAACCCTACTAGCTGTATTAGTTCGATCTCTCAAGGCAGGTGATTTAATAACTGATGCATTACTTACATTAGATGAAGTATTATTTTTCTTTATCACACTCAGTTTTGATTCTTCTAAATTTGCTTTTCTACTTGATATCTTAGCAACCTTTCCAGGTGGTATTATATTTTCATCTTGCAATTTCTTATTAGTAGTAGATTTGGCCTTCACACCCTTTTTTACAGCAGCTGTGATCTGCGTACTTGGCTTAACAGATGTTTCGTTTTTGGTAGTCGCGGCACGTCTGCTTCTCGTATTTAGAGACATATTTGCTAGTTAACTATTCTCTTTCTGTAAATAATATTGCAAATTAAAATGAGTCAACAACAAAATAGACAAATTATGTTTATAATATTTATCCAGTTTTAATGTTTATATTTGGTGTGTATACATTACACGAAAAAATAATAATTTTCGAAACAATTATAAGCGAAAATTTCGTTCATCTTTTACTTGTCACTAATTTTTGCGCTATTTCAGAATTACAAAAAAACTGTTTATTTTACTTTTCATACATTGAATAACGAATCGTTCTAGAAAGCTAAGGAGGCAACAAAGGGCTAGACCGCCATAACCCCCAAGTTTATGTCTACCTGTTTAACAAAGAACGCACATACCTTACGGAAGCCAGTGTAGCAAATAAACGTGGAAAAGCGAGGTGAACCTCATGCAACGATGATTTTTTATACAATGTACCAGAATCCAAGTGAGAACATCAGTTATCAAACAGCGTAATAAAACTTTGCCCGCGCAATTCACGTTCGGACCTGCGTTTTTGGCTTTGTTTTTTTTTCTTTTCAAATTTCTTAACGTTTTGCGGAGTGAAGTAACGACTGACTTTTGCGTCGTTTCAATTGGCTAACATAATAGAAAGGCGCGCTATAAAGGTGGCGCTGATGCTGGAAATTTCCAAGGGAATGATCTAGATTTTTAGTTCTGACGTCGTTTATTGGTTGCACCATTTGTGTCGAAAGTGTTGAAATTATTCAAATTTACAATTATCAACCAATAAAATCTTTGTGCAATGCAATGAAGTTAGGTTTTATAAGAAGGAGGCAAATTCGATATTAAAAATCGCTCTATCCTTTCCTTGTCTATAAATAGAGAAAAAAAAAGGATAGACAGATATGCAAATAAACAAACACTTGTTAATTCAAACGTCTGCTTGCATTTAATTTGACAAATTATTTCAAAATACAAACTTCAAAGAAAGTTATATTAAACGGTAGGTCTTGAACTTCAGTTCTACATTTTTAAGTTGCGAGGTAACCTACGCTTATTTTTTAATGAAAACTGAAAATAATTGTCAATTAACCTCAAATTAACACAACATTAGTACAGCAAAAAATAAATAAATTTTGAAAATAAATATTTGTTTTAAATTACATGATTGTTTGTGTGTATATTTTATTACACAATAAAATTTAATTTTTATAAAAAAATTTTCAATATAACTTTTGCAATGGTATTTTTATGTAAAGTTCTGTATCATAATAAATGTTAATTAGTAGTATAAACAAAAAGTTATCACTTAAAATTTAATTGCAGTGTTGAAAAATGCCTGGCTGTTCTGCTGATGGGTGCACTAATTCATCTACCAAAGGTTTTCAAATGTGCCGTATTCCATGGGATAGTCAAAGAAAGGCTTTATGGTTACATCATGTAAACAAACCAAATTGGATACCTGGACCAAATTGCATGTTGTGTGAAGTAAAGAATTACCATCTAATACTTAAAATATAATTGATAAGAATCACTTTCTGTTTTATAAAAATTATTATTATGTATTTAAAGGTACACTTTGAAGATGAAATGTGGGAGAAAACACGAGAAGGAAAGCGACGCTTAAAACGTACAGCATATCCAACTTTATTTGAAGTGCACCAATATAAACAGAAAAAAATAAAAAATAGATCAAATACAAATAATAATTTACAAACCAGAGTGCAAACATCTCAGCAACATATTCAAAAATCATTACTAGGTATTTAATAATTAATTTTTTGTTTATTATCTTTTTTAATTAAATATAATACATTTATATTAATTCTTTGAATTTTAAATTATATTGAACAAAAAATTGACTTTTTTTGTTGCACAATAATATACATGATTATTTGCAGGAAAAGCATGGAATAATCAAAATTATTTCGCTTCTGCGATAATTACAGGAGATGATGCATCAAATAACTTGAATGATTTTTCTGATCTGATAATTGTTCCTGATGAAAGTATTAAAATGGACCAATTAATTGAATTAGATGAAGGTAAAAATATTAATTATAATTTTATAGTCTTAGATAATTTTAGTATTTTATTTACTTTGGATATTAAATTTAAGATGGTAAAATTTTTAAATTAGTTTATTATAAATACAAATATTTTTCTGAAACACATTTTCAAAGCATTGAGCATTAACTTTACTTTTACATTGTAAAATAATGTTTTTGTCTTTCTAAAATTAACAAAGTAGTTAATATATATGAATAACATAATCTTAAGATTTTTGCCTTATCTAAATTTTTTGATTATTTAAGTATTTTTTTTCTTTCTTATATGTAGTCACATTAGCTGCTCAAAAAGTGCTGTATAGAAATATTGATGCAGAAAAAGAAAGTTCACCAAATGTGTTCCTGTTGAAAATGGATAATAACTTCTCAAATGGTATTAAATAGTTTTTTGGTTATTAAAATTTTTTAAATTAATATGAATAAGTTGTAATCACTAAAAATGTATTAATTTATATCCATTGCAGAGAGTAATTTAGATGATAAAGTACAAAAAAATGATCATAATTATGCTAAATCTACTTCTGAGGACAAACAATTTAGTGATAAAGTTGGAAATTCACTGGATTCTGAAAATATTCAAAACAATATAAATGTAAGATTTAAAGAAGAGTCGTACAAGACATCTTCTTTGTCTAAAGACAATGAAATTTTACTTATCAAAGATCGCCTTGCAAAGTTAGAAAAATTATATGATATAAGTGAAAGATCAAGAATTTTATTCAAAAGAAAACTTGATGCAGCAAGGCAGAAAATATATCGACTAGAAAAATTACTTAAGCTTAAGAATTCAGAATTAACTATAGATAACATGTTTAAAAATGATGAATTATTGTTATTAAACAAATCTTATAAAAAAACTTCTAAAGAATCAGAAAAATTTTCAAAAGAGACAAAGACTTGATGAGGTTAATGCAATATCAAGGTATAAATATTTATAATAATGACAACCATAATTTACTATGATAGTATTTGAAGTGACTGTCAAATATCACTTAAATTCTAAATATTTGCTGTATACACTTATGGCAGTTCAGGAACCTGGAATTTCTGGAATTGCTCTTGGTAGTTAATTCCAACAATTACAGAAAAATCAATGAATAGATTTGAAAGTTTTAAAATTTTCAAACATTTTCTATATATTTATAATATCCACAGTATTTTACATAAAATATATATTACAATATCATTATCAATAAATAACGAGCTTAACATATTTAGCAATTATTGACAATTATTTTAATAATAGTCTCAAGTAGTTGATTATGACGCCTTTAAGTACATATATATTTACCGAAATCTGTTTATTTTAAGGTCCATACTTAAGTGACTTATTAAAAAATTTTATATTTTCTTTTGAATGTTAGCGTGATTTTGAAGTTACTAACTACATTTATTTATACTGTACATTAGAATTAAAAAATTAGAAGAAGAATTAAAATATGTAAATATAAATGTGATTCATAAGAGACCCTGCAGTCTATAATATACTTTGAACATAATTTTTTTTTTATAAAATAAGTCTCTTATGTATCATCAAGCTATGTATACTTTTTAAAATTTTTTGTGCAATAAAATTTTATTTTATTATTTTACTTTTAGATTCATATTAAAAATTTTATCTAACCTATGCATTTAGGATTTTAAGAGTATTTACGAAACAAGCATTAAGCTATGTGAAAAAGCTTTGCGCATCATAAACTTTCCACTACACAATGATTCTTCAATAAGTCACTGCGGCATTCCCTTAAGGTACTTGTAGAGTCAATCTAAAATATTTAAATTTAGATTAACCATCAACTTACATCATTAGTTTCCAGTACATTTTAATTTGGAGAAAAAGTATTGCATTATTTGAATTAATAAGGCGCAATAAATTTCTAGATTTACAAAGTTAAAATGCATAACTTGATTCAAATTTTCAAAATAATTTTTTTTAAACAAGCTAATTATAAAAATATACAAAGATTGGTGCAAAAAACAATATAAACCCACAACCCATAAAATATCCATAAAGCAATCGTCAAGATGCCGTTTTAATATTACTAGCAAAAATCAACAACAATAACTCTAATACATAACTGTTTATATCGTTTAAACAATACAATAATACACAATATTTTAAACATAGTACTGTACAACTCTTGTAGACTAGAATGTAGACCAAATAGAAGTTTATAAAAAGAAAAAATTCACCTTAAACTTAATTGTTAATAATTTGTAAATTTTAAATACATATAATCAATTTATATTTCAATAGAATGATCTACTTCACTTTATGATGAATAAATCTTTTACAATTGTCCACTTGAGAGTTTATAAGCAATTGATGAATTGATCTATCAATAAATAATGATTAAGACATACAAAAATTTTTTTTACACTCTAGAATTGACAGAAATCAACCTATGAACAGTGATATTTTTTATATGCATTAAAATTTTGTATAGTCTTACAAAGTGATAATGTTCTCATCAATTGCGCTAGGAATCACAAACGTCTACGCGGCTCTTAATGGAATGTCAAATACGGATTCTCTAAGTGCAATGGGCTAATACCATTGATGTATTCTTGATTGATACAGGTGATAATGTTAAATTGATTTGTCGGAAGAGCGATACACCCAATACAGGTCTGAATACAGATTTGAAGGTGGCAAAAGTTTATATTTATTGCGTTTAACGGTCAATCAAAAAAGAGTTGAATAGTTATTAAAAAAAAAAAATTTTGACAAAATAATTAAAATTGCTTAACAAAATTTTGATTAAAAACAAATAAAACCAAAAATTAAAATTAGCTATTAAAACTTATACTACATGGATTATATATAATAATAATAATTATATATTATAATTATAAATTATATATTATATAATTTAACTTTATCATTAATAATAATAAAACTAAGAAATCAAAAAAATTTTAATAACAATAAAAAATTAATAAGTTGTTAATAGAAAAGAATAAATTAAGTATCTAATAATATCTTAATTGGAGGCAATATTTATACAACCTAAAACATAATCAATTTTTCATTGAAATTGCACATATTTTTAATCACGAATGAATTAAATATAATAAAAAATTTATCAACAGAGATCTTTTAAAATGAAGTCTGAAAATTCATTCCAAAATAAACAAAATATCACCATAAAAAATAATCAAAAGATTAATTATTTCAAAATTCTGTACTTAAAAAAAAATACTTGTTTTTATTAACAGTAACTGTTGCCCTTTCAAACGCATATTCAGACCAATGTCACTCAGCCAGGCATCTTACGGTTTATTGCTGCACCCAGATCAGGCACAAAGTGCTTATGCTCGGGATTATAAAGCAATGTTCGCGCGCTAAGGAACCCTATGTCTGGCAACTGTTTTAGTACCTTCATCGTTTCAGGTCGGACGCTCATCGGCCTACCATATCGGTCTAGCACCACGTGCTCCGGTTGCTGCAAATGCTCGCGTTTGTTAATTGAAGACTTTCGGTGTGGTTGTTGCAGCTGTTCGTGCCGATGCGTTTCGGATCTACTACCACTAGCATCAACCCGCGTGGAGTCCTGTCTAACAGCACTACTGCTACTTGAAAATGGTTTACCGTTGGAATGACTAGTTTTTTGATGCTTCTGTGTTTCGCTCTTTACTCTTGGTTCTGCGTCTGTCTTCTTCCAGTCTATCGTACTTGGTCCGGGTAAAGGTTCGATTATTCGAGACACTTGTAAAGTTTTATGAGGCTTGGGCGGACTGCTACCAGTACCCTGATAATTACTTGATCTGTGTGATTTACTGGCCGGAGCTGATTTACAATCTTGAGAGGAACTAGTTTCAACAGAATCTAAGAAGAAAATAAGTATTAGAATAATATTTTTTAAATTTTGATACAGTTACTGATAATAATCTGATATTAGTTTTATTTATATTGAGAGCCAAGTCTTATGCACTCTAATAGATACTACTTTTAACTAATTGTAAAAAAATAAATTGAAGTATTAAGATATTTTTCTTCTAAGTTAAAAAATTGAAACATGATACCACTGATAAGACTAGTTTAAAAATATTAAAACTAAAAATTTACATTAAAATAGCCTTTTATTACTGCGTTTAATTACACTTCTTATACGCATAAAAAAGTTGTTACTACAGTAAGCATGAATTTTCTACTTTTCAGTTATCTTATCTATTAATAGAAAGATCTAGCTTAAACACTTACAGTTGTACTTGGAGCTCCTGGCAGAAGCAGCATGATGATTGTGATGATGATGATGATGATAGGATTCGGAATGGGCGGAACAGTGGGATGTTAGTAAGGGATCAAATGGATATAATAAATCCAGTGGTAGAAGTGCAGATAACCCGCCACCTGTATTGTTAATTTTAACGTATTGTAAATCTCACCAAAGCAAAAACTATTTATAAATACCAGTTAAACATAGAAAGCTAGCATCATATGGATAAATTGAAAAGAAAAGAAAAGCAAGCAATAAATAGTCCATTAATTTTTAGAAATATGCACAAATTCGCAAACAAAAACAAATAAACATTTCCTATTTTGCATGTACTTACTTCCATCCAAAGGATTAACTAATCCTGAAGTGCTCCAATCAAACTGAGCAGCAGGCACCTCCTAGTGCAGAATAATTAGTAAATATTTTTTAAATTAATAATTATTCAGATTTGAAAAATGCATACTTCTGTATTTTGTGATTTATTTGAATTTAAAGCAGCTGTGTGATGTGGTTCTTGAGAAGCTTTAACTGGCTCAAGGGGTGAAAAACTCAAATTAGCTGCAAATCTTGGCATGTTGGGGTTCCACCTTGGCCCAAATAGCTAAGAAAAAAAGATTACTAATGAATCGTTGTAATTTACTATCATAACATTATTTTTAATACTATAAATGTCACACTTAAAATAAAAGGATGTTTAGATATTATTGTAGCAATAATATTAATATCTAAATAATCTAGTATACATTTTTATCTAGTATACCTTTAAATTTCTAAAATCGCAAGAATATTTAAGTGTGCATAAATTAAATGCTGTAAATCTTCTCTATACTTACTATGTTACGTGAGTCAATGCCCAAAGCATTTAAAAGTGCATTATTGCTACTACTATTCGACCATTGATAGCTTAGTGCATTAGTTTCTTCAACACTTTTCAAATTTTTCCAAATTTTATCACTCTTAATAATTAATGGCTGCAAATCGACATCATGACTTTCAGCCATTGTTGGAAACATGTTTGTAACTATATCTTCAATCTTGTTTGCAGCCTGTAAATTATGTAACGTTGTGTATATTTTTATGAAATATTGTAAAGTACCTAACACCCAAATGAATAATCAATTACTGGGAAACAATGATTACAACAAGCATTTGCTATGGTAATAAAAATGAATACTAATAAGGATAATCTAAGATTTAATAAATTCTAAATTATAAAAAACAACAAAAACTAAAACTTACATTTTTATTTTCTATTCGACACATAGATTCTTTTAAACTAATTGTTGGCTTTTCAACTACGGGCACGGAAGATTCGAAATCGGCAAAATCGCCAAAATCATCGCTTGCATCAAAATTATCAACTGCACCATCATTAACACTGCTAGCGTTTGCTTTCTCGACGTTCCAACTCGATTCAACGTCGGTATGTGCATTCTCTACGGGTACACTTGAAAAATCAGCAAAGTCACCGAAATCATCATCGTCGTTGGATGCCGTTTGAAAAGTTTCGAAATAATCATCTTCGTCCGGGCTTTTCGATTTACAATCCGTGAACGTATTTTCGGTCTCGTCACCAGACGGTTTTTCGAGCGTGGTACAAGTTTCGGACGGTAAGCCTTTGATCTTGCAAAGTTCATCGGTGACAGAGGCATTTTCAAAGTGAGGCAGTGATGATTGAAAATCGGCTTCGGAATGATCTATGGAATATGCTGATGCGTCGTTTGTTTGATTAGAAGCTAAACTGTCTTGGTCGTTAGTGAAATTATTTTTAATTAATGTGTTTTCATAAAAATTTTGCTGAAAGTCAGAAAAATCACTGTCTAATTCATTACTAGGACAGTAGCGGTCTTGTAAGTTATCTTGAAAAATATCGATTTCATTAGAAACTGCATATTCTCCTTTGTTGGCATTTAAAGAATTTAGTGAATTGTCTTCATTAATATCAGCAGTCTTTAAATCAGTAAAATTGTCTTTTGATTGTTGAAAACTATCTACTGTGTCATCTAATCTATATTCATTTTTGAAATTTTCGAGGCAATTATTGTCTCGATTGATATTTACGGTATTATTTACAAATTTACAATCCAAATTTGATTTATCTTCGGTTGAATCATCAAAACTCAAACTAAAGTTAGCAAAATCTGGGACTGATTTACTTTCAGAATTAATGTCATCAAGATTAATATCATTTATATGTGACTCTTTTAGAAAACTACCAAATTGGTAAGTTGTAAATATTTCACTTTCATTATTGTTTATTTTTTTATCTTCCATAGAAAAATTTGAAATTTCAGACACTTTTCCTTCATTACAGTCAATATGGTTATTGGTACTAGAACCAATGCTTAATTTGTCTTGTTTATTATCAGCAAATGAAAAAAATTCATTGCTGTCATTGCACTTTTCAATGGGGGTTGTATCTTTTGCAAATATTTTATTTTCATTTTGTACTTTTGATTCCTGAGAATGTTGTAGATTAAGTGTCAGGGTAATATCTGTTTCATCTCTAGCAAGATTGTTTTGCTTTAATGGCTCTTGATAATTTTCAAAATCATAAAATTCATCTTCTAAATTTTGCTGCACTTCTGTAATGCCTTTTGGGTCATCCAAGATTAAACTTAAAGGTTCATGATCATCATTGATTTCTAAATTGCTTAACGAATCCTCCAATTCACTTCCTGTTTTACCACTATCATCTAAACTACTATTGTTACTACTCACTACATCATTATTGACAGTACTTTTTTCGTCAAAACCATCTTGAAGATGGCTTAAACTATCGCTATTGCTCTTCAGATTTTTCGCGTCATCACTGTCAGGCAAATCTAAGTCACTATTGCGTGATAAGCTGTTACGATCAAAGCCACTGCTCTTAATACTACCACTATCTGTCCTATCATCTAAATTTATACGGCTCACTATATCATTGGTCTTTTCCACCGTCAATATCTCATTGTCTGTTGTGTTTCTTATGATGTCTTCAGACTCTGTTGGTGTTATCACTGTTGACAATCGACTTGCTATGCCATTTACCTTTGGTGTACCACATTCTGATGGAGTTGGAGTTGGCATAGGAGTAGCTAGTTTCTGAGGTGAGTCAGATGCCACAGACAGACCTAAAATCATATTGGATATTAAAATAATAT
This sequence comes from Leptomastidea abnormis, assembly GCA_030522805.1. Classification (NCBI taxonomy): domain Eukaryota; kingdom Metazoa; phylum Arthropoda; class Insecta; order Hymenoptera; family Encyrtidae; genus Leptomastidea; species Leptomastidea abnormis. The sequence continues at coordinate 14,312 of JAPYZE010000752.1, forward strand.
TAAATTATAATCAGCTTAGATATAACAAGATTAAGTTATAAATCAATATCCAAACTAGTGCCTTACCATCGATTCCAGCAGTAGTGAAATCTCCAAATTCATCGTCGTCTGACTCTCCAAAATTGTCAAGAGGTGGTGGAGTGGAACTAACCAAAGGTGGAATAGCCATCCTGATGATCTCTCTAAACAAGAAGAAAAAACTAATGCATATAAAGCTAAACTGGCGTCAAGGACTTGAATGATTATTCTGTATACATAAACACTCTGCTTTGTCACTAGCAGTATTTCTATCTACGCAACAACCTTCAACTCTCTCTTTCTCTCACTTTATTTTTCTTTCACTAGAAAATCAAAACCGTAAAGAGACAAGCAAAATCGACTCCAGGCGTCTCGCCACGCATACCAAGGACACAATCGACAACGCTTATCTCTTTTAGCCCGTGACTTGGAGTCCTTGAGCTGCCACGAAATTGTGTCTCAACAGCAGGTGTATGTACCAATTATCTCTAAAAAGCTTACCTCAATCGGGCTTGAGCCCTTAGAGACTCTAAGGCTAAGGATGATCAGGATCGGTGTTATTCCAGGTTTCCTTATCCCGCAGCTGCAGGCATGTTAGTCTCTCTCCCTCTTGGCAGCAGCGGAAGGCCTGGCGCGCGCGTCGCTGACCGAGGAGACTATACACCTGGAACTCTCGCTGACACTTAGTCTTTCCGTATAGAAGAGTTCTCTTCCCCTCGAAACTGCTGAGACTGTTATTGTCTATGAAGGTGCTGCTGTTTCTGCTCTGCTACTCTCGGCATCGCCCGTTCATCTCGTTGTCTGCACTCCACTTCGGCTGCTGCAGCCGAGACCAGAACTCCTCTCTTATTTCTTTCCTCTCTCTCTCTCTCTTGCTCCTCCTGCGCTTTTAGTCCAAGCTTAGGTTAGGCAGGCTTTTCTTTCTCCTCCTACTCCTCCACCTCCTTCTTGACGGTGACGGTTCTCACAAGCCCACAATCCACCCACTCCCCACGTATTATACTGTATATATAGGTATATATGTATACGCGACACACGCGATGCTGAGATGATCACTACACGGCGGGGGCGGGAGGGACAACGTAGTTCTTTAGTATACCTATATTTGAAAGGTGTATACAAAGCTCGTTTGTAAAAATATACCTGTATATAAGTATAAGAGAGAGAAAGAGAGAGCTTAATAGGTATGTACTCGGGGATTTCGTGACTACGCGTTGTTGTCGAGAGATCGTTGTAAACCATTGACTTGGTCCCCTTTTTTATCTTTTTCCTATTATTTATTTTTTTTTTTAATTTTACTTTGAAATGAACTTTGGTATAATATATAGATATATAATAGTTATCGATGTTTTAGTTGTTTAATATAATTGTATAGTCTTTTTCGTTGTTACGCGCACTATATAGATAACACCTGTTTCAACATTATTTATAACGATTAAATTTGTTTAACACACACGAATACATTCATATTATCACAAGTATACGTATGAAAAATGTAATTAACTTGATGGTTTTATATTTTTCAGATACAAAATAAAAGAAAAAAACATATCGCGGTATTTTCAAAAGATTTTTAACGTACTCACATTTTACGGGTATAATAATAATAAAAAAAAAATGCTTGACCTTGAAACTTTATGAATGATTCAAATATAGTTGGTCCGTATAAAAAAGTGGGTACACTTTTTCATATATGTATTATGCATGTAGGTATGTATGTACCTATATATATGTATGTAATCTTGCTTTACACTTTGCTTATAATATTGTTGAGGCGCTATATTAAAAAATTGTTAAGTCTTGTCGTCATGTTCATCGCATCCGTTTCAAAATAAACAAATTATTTTTTAATTAAAATATTTGATTATCAAGCATATAACAACAGAAACAAAGCTGCGTTTGAAAGAAAAAAAAAAAGCAATTATCATACTAAATCAACGCTACAATGAGAAATAGTCGAAGGATCCTGTAATAATCGCACCTCTCAGAATGACTAAATCTCAGTAGAATGCTGCCGATCTCTCGCGCATATAAATATATCTACACTCACATACACACAAGCGCGCAAATACATACTTGAAATCGTCTCGCGCTTATAAAATCGACTACTTATAAATATATCTATATACAATACATATAACAGCTACTCCTTTCCATTATGACGTGTGCCTCCAACGAATACACACATCGCATATGTATGCGTTAGTATATATTATATATATAGAAACGATAACGCTAAGATAATGACAATAATAGGACTCGTGGGGAAATAACTTGCTTTTTCAACCGATTATATTGAGCGTATGATAATTGAAAGAACAGCTCCCACTGTAACTGTAATCATCTATATGTTATTTTATTTATTTCTTTTTAAATTTTTTAATTTGTGGAAAGGCCAAGTGAAACTTGGGTTTATAATTGTGCTTAATTGTTCGATAAACTGCGCTACACTTATTTAGTTACGTGTCTTATGTTTAATGAAGTGCTATTTTTACATTTTCTTTACTTTTTTTTTTTATTCTTGAGGAAGTATAATTGTTAGGTGTGTTGAAGTGAGTGACAGGAAGCCTTATAGCGCATTGCTTTGGAATGTAAAGCGAAGAAAATTTTAAAAATGATAGTTGTATATTTTAAATGCTTTCGATTTTTTAAAAATATTTTTTATCTCGTTTATGTTTTAATAAATCGAATAATAATAATGATAATGTGATTTCGAATTATAATAAATAATTACTTCAAGAAAATTATTAATTATACTGATAAAAATGAAATAAATTTAAATAAATAAAAATTTAATAAACTTTAATTTTTTTTTAAACAATCGTTACAAAAAGTATCAGAGCTTGCACATGACAATTAAAAACAAAACAATCTCTAAAATGTTCTGCAAGAACGTTAACGAGCTATTTTAAATTATCCAGCAGTAAAAAAGAAAAATGTGAAATTTTTTTTTTTTTTTTCATAGCCAACCTATCGTTTCATGTTATATGCAAAATAAAAGCGTGACAAAGCTCCCCAAGCGAGTACTTATATGGAATAGGCAATTGACTTTTTTTTTACTTTCACCCGAATATATATAACTATATGTATCGTGTATATAGGCGATGAAGTAGAACGTGCAGGACGACGACGACGACGACAACGACGAATATCCAACTAGATTCCAGCCAGCTAAAAAAATAATGTCCATGATTTATTCATTCTTGTATATCAACAAAACTCCTATTTGAATATACAACCCGGATATTACACTGTGCAGACTTTTTTTTATATAAATTATCGGTTGCTGTTTAAGGCGTATTTCTAAGTACAGTATAATTCTATAAAAATAGTTAATTAATCTATAATTTACATCAACTCCTTTTATTATTCATTTTCTAATATTATAATACCTGCACTTATTCAAAAGCAGAGCTCAAAAAGAGTTGATAACTCCTGCCAGTAGAGGACACTAAAGTACAGTAGCGTCAGTAGCGTCGTGTGTTGGTAGCGTTGTTTTCTGATTGTTGATACCGCAAGTTGGCAAGCTTAGAAATTTAGTCTGACATCGTCGTTCGGAGAGTGAAGAACTTCCGTCTGCATTTGTATTTTATATTAATCGGCTAAAAAATGGCGACCGAAAACAAGATGCGTCGTATGGCTGCACCACAACTTGAAGATTTGACAAATGTTGAATTCGAGACTACCGAAGGTGTTGATGTTATCCCAACCTTCGATCAAATGGGACTTAGGGATGAACTTCTTCGGGGCATTTACGCTTACGGTAAGTCCAAAATTGGATCTTTACAAGTCGGTCGGAGGTACATAACCTCAAAATTATAATTGTGAAATTCGAGTTTTTTTACGTGATTATTTAAGATTGAAAGCTATTTACGTGAAAAATTATGATCTTTGAAACTACGTCTGTTATTATACGGTAGAAATTTAGTTGTGTAAGAATTTTTTGTAATGATAAATATCAATGTTTTGATATGTATTTTCAGGTTTTGAGAAACCATCGGCCATTCAACAGCGGTCGATTATACCGATTATGAAGGGTAGAGATGTTATTGCTCAAGCACAATCTGGTACAGGAAAAACAGCCACATTTTCTATTTCTATACTTCAAAGCTTGGACACACAATTACGTGAGACGCAAGTCTTAGTTCTCTCACCCACCAGAGAACTTGCTACACAAATTCAGAAGGTTATTTTGGCTTTGGGTGATTTTATGAATGTTCAGTGTCACGCTTGCATTGGTGGTACAAATCTGGGTGAGGATATCAGAAAACTTGATTATGGTCAGCATGTTGTCTCGGGAACACCAGGAAGAGTATTTGGTAAGTTTTTATTGCTTATTTTTGTAATAAAAAGAGGATTGAAATAGTAGCTTTTTTTTTATCAAATGTTTGTATTAGCAATTATTAATATTTGCAAACTTGAATTTGAACAATTTTATGTTTTTATTTTAGATATGATAAAAAGGAGAGTTTTAAGAACAAGAGCAATTAAAATGTTAGTTCTTGATGAATCTGACGAAATGTTAAACAAAGGTTTTAAAGAACAGATTTATGATGTTTATCGTTACCTTCCACCAGCAACTCAAGTTGTTTTAGTATCTGCTACATTACCCCATGAAATATTGGAGATGACCAGTAAATTTATGACAGATCCTATTAGAATTCTTGTCAAACGGTAATTTTTATATTATGTTTAAGAATAACCAAAAATTCAATTTTAATATGCAATTATACAATTTTTTATAATTTTTTCAGTGATGAGTTGACTCTTGAAGGAATCAAACAATTTTTCGTAGCTGTGGAACGTGAAGAGTGGAAGTTTGATACACTCTGTGATCTCTACGATACACTCACAATTACACAGGCAGTTATATTCTGTAACACAAAACGTAAGGTTGATTGGTTAACAGAGAAAATGCGAGAGGCAAACTTTACTGTATGTTCAATGCATGGAGATATGCCACAAAAAGAAAGAGACAATATTATGAAAGAATTCAGATCTGGACAAAGGTATTTATTAATTATTTTTTGCAATCTTTAATTATTTAAACTTCAAACCTAATGTTTTTACTTTTTTTCAGCCGAGTTTTAATTACTACTGACGTATGGGCAAGAGGTATCGATGTTCAGCAAGTTTCTCTTGTCATAAATTACGATTTACCAAACAATCGTGAGTTGTACATTCACAGAATAGGTCGGTCTGGTCGTTTTGGACGTAAAGGTGTTTCCATTAACTTTGTGAAGAACGACGACATTAGGATTCTTCGAGATATTGAACAGTACTATTCCACGCAGATTGATGAAATGCCCATGAATGTAGCTGATTTGATATAAGTAGTAAACTTTATTATCGTTAAAGGAAAGTACGTTTAAGAGATTATGTTTAAGTCTTAAAAATAAAACCTTTTGTTACATTTATCTCGTTTGAGGTATGCAGAAAACGTAATTAAAATATTCACTTTTGTTTAAAGTGGCATTTTCACGTAATCAAAGAGACAGTTTTATAATTTAATACATTATGTACAAAATTATATTTATCATTTTCATTGTACTACCTACAAAATGAATTTATTGTAAAATAATATTTATACTATCAATAAAACAAAACTGACAAAACAAAAATTGATCTTTTAAAGATTTATTTCGTGTATTCAATAAGCTCTGTATTATAATTGAAGAATAAAATTGGCACCTTTATTTATATTTTTCATTGAAATGATCTTATTCAAATAGCAATTAATCTCATTAAATTTATTTTATTTTGATTGATGAAAACTTTTAAATGCTTACAGAAAAAAAATATTAATAAGAAAAAACTATAAATAAAATCGGTATTGTGAGATACAAATGTATAATGAATTCAAATTTAAAAGTATTACATATATAAAAATTAATGCAGATACTAGAATTTTCGTTAACGTTCAACAAACCTGAGGCTGAAGCACTACTTTGGCTCAGCATTACCCTTTACTCATACCTATTCCGTTTTTTTTTTCTTATCACGAGCTGCTCCGGCTCAGCAGCCACGCTCAATGTCATGCCTTGTGCTTTTTACTTCTTGCTTCCAATGTTTTTTTTTTTAAGAAGTATAAACCTCAAATTATTTATAAATAATGTGTTTAAAGATTCTTTTTCTGTAACTTCGAATTTAGTTTTTTTTAATTGTAGGTCTATCGTATTTGATATACACCTGTATAATTAGTAGTTACATTCAAATTTAATTAAGTTACAAATTTAAAGCTTGCAATGACTGAGTCAGTAGAGTGTCGGTTTTGAAATTCATATCTTGTGAGTTCGATTCTAGGCGTCTGTTGGCTACTGTTAAACAAGTTTTACGCCAAAATATACTCAATATAAAAGTAAAAAGTAACAAATGGTACATATTGATATTTCTTAGTCGGTTCCGTATCCAATAATTCTACATTTAAAGTAAATTATTTTTTTTTAAATTACATTTATTTTCTGTAAAATTTAATATAATTTTTACGTTGGACCTAGAAAATGGTTTCAGACATTTTTAACTAATTCTCATAGAGACAATTTTTAGCGTAAATCTATTCCACATCTCTTAATACTTAAATACATTTACGTCTATAGATAATAAAGAATATTTTTTATAAAAAATCTCGATTGTTAAAACACGCAGATCTGCAGCTATGATTATATATTGTTATGATCAATTCAATTGATCTATATATTGAATTTATGTGTATTTGTTAATTGATTTATGTGAAACATATTTTTTTATTACTGATGAATTATTTTTAGAGAACTAAAAATCAATAAACTTTATAAATAAAAATAACATTTAATAAAAAAAAGCGCTTTGGTAATATAAAGTTCAAGCTGGCGTGCTTGCGCCTTTCAGCCAATGCCGTTAAGGAATCGTAAATTTGAATTCTATTCTCTTTGATTTTTTATTCCAATGAAAGACGATGTACTTATTATTAAAGCTAAAACAAAGTATTTTTTTATTATTGATGTATCATTGATAGCTTTACTAATAAATCTATAAAAAAGATTCTCTTAGCTGCTTTGCATAAATATTATACAATATATTAATCATTCAATTTTTTTCAAATTTCATTTTTAAATTTTGGTATACTTTAATTCATAAAGTTTTATTATAAACTTATACACGTACAATTTCATATATAAAAATTAACAAAATTAAAATAGTCAATTCCTTAAATCTAAATACTTTAAATATTAAGTATCAACAACTAACATATTAAAATCATACAAAATTAAATATAAATTAATTCTTAAATTTTGTTATCCCCAAACGTACAAATATTTAAATAAAATCACAACAACAGTAATTAAACGCGACATTAAAAAAAAAAAACATTTATAATAATTTAAAGGGTAGCAAAAGACATACATATACATCCTAAAATACATTACTCAGCGCAGCCGTAAACATACGTAAAGAGAGAAAGAGAGAACAAGTAAAAGGGGGATGAACAGAGAAAGCTGTGCTTGCTCTTGCTCTGTCCTCTCTCTCTCTTTCTCTCCGGACTTTACCACCCAGACGTAAAAAATCAATAAGCAGCGCTATAGTATGCACGGCAACACACGACCATCACCACCACCACGACCATCGTCGTCGTCGTCGTCGTCGCGTAGTTCTATATATGATGCAGTAGCAGTAGCAGCGCAGTGAGTATTTCGTCTCCAGTGGTGGATAAAGACGCGCGTGCGGGTTGGCCGAATAAACGCAAGCTCCAAGTGAAAGTGGGTGAAAGGGCAAGGAAGGCAGTAACAAAAAAGGAAAAATATGCTGCTAACAGATTATCATCTTGTTGACGTATAATATGTGGAGGCCTCGGTAGTAGTGATAAGGGCCTCTCTTGTTTCAAGTTGAGTTGTGCGTCTTTGGAAAAGTTTAGTGCTGGTGCTAGTGGTGCTAGTGGTGCTAGTGGTGGTTTAGCCCTTATGATATAGCGGAGGAGAGCATGGATGTCCTCCGCCCGAGGCACAATGATTATTACGATATTGTTAGAATCTGTTCTTCCTGCTACTACTATTATGGGTTGCTTGTACAATTTGCACAACCATCCCGATATGAATGACTTGCTGGATGAATTTTTTCCAATGGTGGAGGAGGCTTTTCAATCCCTTAAACCTTTTATTTTTTTATACTCGTAGTTTAACGCCTAGCCTCGTTATAATTATTGTTATTATTTTATATATACACAAAAGTATATAAATATATGAGATGGAGCAGCCAGAAGATTGGGGTAATAAAATAAGGAATCAGATAATTTGCCGTTATCAACACGATTATAAACACGATCCTGCTGCTTGTCCGACACGTAAGGATTCTTTTTATCTTAATTATTCATTTTTATATACTTTGTGTACTATATCAAGCTTGTATTTTATGTTTTTTATGAGGATTTAATGTGATGTTTTATGTTTGAGCTTGCAAGCTCTACTTTGTTACGAAATATTGTCATTCGATAATTGTCTTTAAAATGTTTTTTTTTTGTGAAAACTTGGTAAATGGTTACTTTAATTATTCTTTTTATTATTCAATACTAATAAATATTTGATATTTTATTTTATTTTATTTCCATGAGTAAGTGCCAATTGAAAAAAAAAATAAACAAATGATTATAGTTTTTAATTCTCAATTAAACTTTTTATTGTCCATGTAATGTTTACGTAAATAGATAAAAATTCTATAAATTAATTATTCTCATAAAATTAAGACCATCTTAATCCATGATAATCTAAATTTTGAACCAAGTTAAGCCAAATCAAAATAAACAATCATTTTTCAACTGCAACTATAAATTATTTAATATCTAAAAATAATTACATTTACCTTTACTCATTCACCACTTTTCTATCAACAGCAAAATCAGTCGGTCAGCAGAGTTCAAACGAGCGATCAACGGCAATCTGTCTAGCGGTCTACCTGATGTCCGAGGTGTGCCTGATGATGGAAGTAGAGCGTAGCTCAACAGCCCAGCAGATAATCGGTACAATTCAATCAGACGGTGAATTGGGCTTAGCTCGGACACCGGGTAGTCCAAACAGTCAGCCGGTATTTGCCTTGTGGCTATGCTCCTCGCAACTTGAGGTCCAGCTGTTACCGACCCATAGGCCACTTGAGCTTGCGACCAAGTGGCCTCGACTCGTTAATAAATATTGTGCTCAGCGCTGCAAGAGTGCTGACGAGGAACCGCTTCTCTACTTCCGGCGTAATGTTTTTCTCTCGCGTCGAGATGAGGAGCTTATCAAGGAACCGAAGATCCTTGAGCTTCTCTACGCTGAGGCCAAGAGGAACGTTTTAGACGGTAAAGTCTACATTGGTTGCTTATAATGATGATGAAACTATATGTTGTATATGGTTTATTAAAATTTTACGTGTTTATCGACATTTGTATATTAGGTCGCTATCCATGCGAGAGCCAAGCGCGGTACACGAGTCTGGGTGCACTACAGGCGAGGATAGAGCTCGGCCCTTACAACTTGCAGAGCCACACTCTCGCCTTCTTCCGGAAACATCGTCGGCACTTTCTACCCCACCATTACAATACGCCATCCCTGCTGCTGGGACTCGGGCTCGGAGGCAAGGGTTCGCCCGAGGCTAGGCTGCTGGAACAGTACAAGCGGATACCCAGTCACTCGGCAGCTGCTAACGCAAGCTCAAATCCCCGCAAGCTCGTGCGCAAGTATCTCGAGTTCTGCTGGGGTCTGCCCTGTTACGGTGCGGCTTTCTTTCAGGGACAGATCGAACGACCTGTTCGAGGACTTGCCTCTTGGATTACCAATAGGGATATGCCGGTTCTCATTGCAATTAATCCACTTGGAGTGTACATAGTCGACGACACGCAGTGTGTACGTGTGATTTTTTATGCTTTTTCTTCTTTTTTGAGAATTTATGTGTTGGATTCGTTTGAAAAAGCTGGGAAAGTAATTGTGAATGAATTTGTGTGTTTTGCAGAGTCTGTTGTTGGGTTTGAGGTATTCGGACTTGAATTGGGCGACGGTTAAACCTGCTGACGAGAGGAATCCGGATTGCTTGCCTTACTTGGTTCTCCAATTTCCGGTGAGGGAAAATGGTGCGCGTGTATATAAAATACTACAAGTATTCTCGAGACAAGTAAGATTTTATATTTATTGATTGTTTTATAATAAATTAAAAAATGTGTGGGGTGTATTAATTTTTTTTTTTGTTACAGGCAATAATGATGGACACATTAATATCTGGTTTCGTGGAAGAAAGCAAGCAGAATGAGGTGGTTGAGGAAAGTGTAAATACCAACAACAGGTTACAAGATAATTCGATGTTATCGAATTTTGGAAGTTTTACGAATAAACTTGGCAAATTTACCCTTGCCACATTCGACGAGGAAGGTAAAGTTTAAAAAAAAAAAATATTATTTGTTGATTAAGTGATTATATACATCTCTAGCCCTAAAAAGTAAGAAAAAATATTGATGATGCTGCAATTTCATTTTAAAATTTATGAAAATTCTAAATGGGATTTTTTTGTAAGAAGATTACAAAATGCAAACTTCTTCTTTCGAGTATTGAATACCTTACATAAATGTCAAAGCCGATTACAAATGCGTAAAGGTCTTGTAAAAAAGCAAAATGCATTTTTTAATTACAATAACTATTTTTTTAAACAAGTGCACAAAATTTAACGTTATAATAATGTATAGTGATAGTAAAATAAAATCAAAGTATTTGCGAGACCCTGGGGTGGCAGTTCTCTTAGAAATGCAGGTGAAAATAGCTCCCACCAGGAAATGTGGGGAGGTATCGATGCCTCAAATGAATAGCAGCAAAACCCAGGAATAATGATGAAGACTAGCACAACTTGCAGACTTTTATGATTTAACAAATATTTACTTTTTTAAAATAATTCTTACATTGAAATATAACTATTAATAAGAGAGCGTACTGATTTTTATTAACAATGAAAACTAAGAAGAAAGCTTAAAAAATTACAAACTAAATAATAAGACTTTGAAAATTAATAAAAAAACAGTGCGAGTTTCTACGAGCGCGCCGAGTTGTACCAGTATTCGTTACAGCGCAAGTTGTACTGTTTTTCGTCTGAGTTGTCTAGAATTGACTAGTGTTCCAAATATTCAAGTTTTGAAAAATATTTAATGTAGTGAGTAAAAATTATAAAAATTATAAAGTAAACATGCTTAATAGCTACGCTTTCAAATATTCTATGATGATCTTTTAATAATTATATAACTAGAAAAACGATTGATTTACATTAGCTAGGTACTCTGATGAATAAGTCCAACTTTTAATTTAAAACAAAAATTTAGCAGTACAGAATATTGTGATTAATGTTTATAATAATCATGTTGTAATAAAAATGAAATAGATTTTTAAATATTGAAATCAGGATACATTTTGACACATGATCTTCTTGATATGAATGTTTGTCATCATGAATCCTTCATTCACCGATAAAATAATTGATTTTCAGATAAGAAATATTTATTAAATAATTAATTATAATTTAAAAAATAATTAAAGTATACCGCGGTTTTTATTTACGAAATAATTCAAAGTCATTTTAACATGCATAAAAAATTTATATTTTTATTAATTAAAACTCATAAACATTTTTTATAAATTAACAATTTTTTGGTAACTGTGCAAATTCTAATTTTCCATTTTTAGCGCGTATTAAATTCATCAAATCATCATTGCTTAAGTAATGGCATATGGAGTCAAAGCAGAGATCAGGGAGTAGTAGATCAATTAACTCATCAAAAGTAATCTTAGCTGGCTCTAATAATCTAGTTCTTGTACGAGCTTTTCTAAGCTGAAGATTAATTAGAGGAAACAAATCTGGAAAAAGTTTATGTAAATCCTGAACTTTCCAGAATTTAAGAATGGTTTGTCTCTGGGATGACTGAATTCGTCTGTAGTCAACTATGAACTGTTCAGTGAAAAAATAATTAGCACTGAAAGATGAACTGATTTTCTCTTTTAAACAAATATCCAGGTTCTGCATTTGTCCTTTTATATTTGATATTTCATTATTCTCGTATTCAAGATGAGTTTTGTTTGATTCTTCAAGGTACAGTCCTACTTCTTTTAATTTTTGTATGTGTAAGGCTAGAGTTGACATTAAATCCTTATCACCTCCATCAAAAGCAATATCAATAGGTGTTTTTCCATCATCGTTTTTCATATTTACGTCAGCTCCTAGACTCAGCAGTAAACTACCTATCATTGAGTTCTTCAAATATGCAGCATTGTGTAGTGCAGTAAAACCTTAAAATATTTTACAATGTTACATATTGTTGTGACAAATTATTATTTATAAAATCAATAATATTAATTTAAAATGTCGTTTTATCTTGCAAAATAATGTAAAAACTAGTTTTTTTTTCTTTTTTTTGCTAAAAAAATCAAAGTTTTTTTAATCTTCTTTGAGAGCAAAATAATAATGTATTGAAAATAATAATAATACTAATTGTAGATAATTTACAATAACTTATTGCATGTGTAGAAATCATTTTTGCTTTGCACAATTATAGCTTAACGTATAATTTTGGATTTAATAAAATGATTCATACTTTTTTTTAATTGATGCAGTTCAAAAATTAATTAACAAATAATACAATTACACTACTTATTTATTTTAGACACTAACAAATAATAAAAAAAAATTGTTTTTTATTTGTTATAAACAAAATAGAGTGCATGTATCTGAGACACGTGAAATAATGGTTATCATTTTTTAATCAATATTTTCTAAGATATTATTTACAAATAAATCTACCTTTTTTGTCCTTTTGATCAAGCTCTAATCCATTGTCAAGCAGTATTTCGATATTACTTTTGAAATAGGATGTATAGGAAGTTTCGTAGTCAAATCTTGAACTAAAGTGATAAAAAGCATTTTGGCCCAAATCATCAATAGCTGTTATTGCAGGTACTCGGTCTATTATTTTTTGAAATATTTTGGAAGTAAACTTGTTGACCACATTAAATGTAAAACTTGACTCATTTAGATTTTCAGTAGTAAACCATGAAAGATTTACATCAGCGCCTATGTCTATGAGCAAATCAACGATATTTTCATTGGCAAAGCGACTTTTAAGAGCCGTCATCAAAACCGTGTCGCCAAATATGCTCATATCTTGAGTACTAACTCCAGGAAGTCTAAAATACAAAGTAAAAAATTAAAGAAAAATATATTTTATTTATCTAAAAAATTTTTTTAAATTTACAAAATAAAAAAGTAACTTTTGTAAAGTTAAAATAAATTACCTATAGGCAAGTCTAGTACCTAATATTTAAAAACTTAAAATAAGTATTTAATAACTAAAAACTATAATATAACTAATAGTCTATCAAAAGCAGCTAAATAGATTATATTGTCATTAACAATTAATTAACTTTATTTCTAACATGTAATTTATAATTATTAGTTACTCATAGTAATCTCAATATTAAAAACAATGATAGTATTTTTATTATTTATATTTACATAACATAGTTGTTGCACAGTTTAATTATTCTTTAAAATTGAGGTAGAGATCACATTAGCTCTTATCCATATTTTTATTTTACTTTTAAAATTGTTTTTTGTATTTTCTAAAGTCTTTAGCTTGTTCTATCATTGATTAAAGAATTCTATCGCTGTAATATAATTATTTTTAAATCATACTTTCTTTACAATTTTTGGTATAGGTATATTTTTGTTTCTAGTTCTACTATTAGAGTTTATATGTTTACATGTAAGACAATTATAGTTGTAAATTAGTGATTCAAAGACATATAAATGCGTAAAGTTGAAGGAATTTTTATGCATACAATTATTTTTATTAAAAATTAGTACCTTATTATTTTTTCAATTCGATTTCGACTGTTAATACTAAAACCGAATGAATATGACTTCAATGCCTTATGTAAAGGTGGTAGACCATCAGAATTCATGATTTTATGATCAGCACCATAATTCAATAGTAATTCTATAACATCTTCGTCACTATAACAGATAGCAAAATGAAGTGGTGTATAACCAGAATAATCCTCAGTAAAGTGATTCACAGGCATGTTAATGTCGACTCCTGATTCTAAAAATTTTTTTACTACAAGTAAATTTTTTGTCTTGCAAGCTAAATGGAAGTGCGATAATCCTTCGTTGTTTATTGGATTTACATTAGTAAATTTTTTACCAAGTAACGATATCGCTGTAAATATCATGAATATATAATACAGATTGTATGAATCTTATAACATTATGAAATATAAATTTACAAATATTTGATATTACCTGTCTGCAGTGCCTTATCTTCGCATACGTGAATGGGAGTATTATTTTCCGAGTTTTTCAAAGTAGGATCGGCTCCGTGTGCAAATAGCAACTCAGCAATCTCGTTGGTCTGTTTAGGATTTCTCCGGAACAAAATATGCATTGCAGTATCACCAACGTATGGGTAAAAATCCAAATTTAAATTGATGGGCCGATTGATATCTACAACAGAGTCTAGCTCTTGCTGCACCATAGTCAAGTCACCAATGTAGCAAGCAACCTGCAATTTCGTCATGCCCAACTCCTCATATGTATTTTTTCTATCAAATTCATTGATTAGTCTTTGGGTTATGATATCACTTTCACTTTCTAATAACATTAACAATGCAATACCCAATGTTTTTACTCCTACGGCAGCTGTACTGTAGATTTCCGAACCGATTTCTAACATTCGATTGAGTATAGGTTGCAATAATTCGTTCTTTGAAAATCTATAATTATTTAAAGCACTTTGGAATGGAGTTACACCATCTGCATTTGCCATGTGAGGATTTGCATTATAAGAGAGAAGTAAATTTATTAATTCACAACATTGTTTGCTGTTTACCGCGGCATGTAATGGCGTTGAGCCTGTCTTCATTTCAATAGGTTGATACGTAGGGTGATGAGGAATCCATTGAAAATCTTGAAGTATTGGCAAGTTTGGGTCTGCTCCATTGAGCAACAAAAGCTGAGCTACTTCAAGATCTCCTGCTGCACAAGCAATATATAAATGAGACAGATTGTCTCGATTTATTGGATTAATAGAAACTTGTCTATGAGCTTCTAAAATCTTAACAACGTGTTGTAAACTAAATTTGCTAAAAGCAAAATGCAAAGGACTTGAACCCTCCATGTTTATCATCGTTACGTCAGCCCCACGATACAACAGCTCTGATATACAACAATTAAATAATATTCCTAAATGAAGAAGGCTATAGCCTGCCCATATTGGAGATTGAAAATGAAGAAAGGTGTTTACATTCACAACACTGTGTTCTAAAAATTGTTTAAATTTATCTGGTGTTGTCATAGCTTCTAATACATCTAATAAATTCATTCCATTTGTAAATTTCAGCTTTGACAATTGATAACGTTTTTCAATCTTTAAAATGTCTAAAATAAGACTCAAAGAAAATCGATTTAAGCATATATCGAAAGGAGTGATCCCTTCTGCATCTTTAGCCAAGAGATTGGCTCCTTGTAATAACAAAGATATTACAGTTTTAAAATTAAAACGTGAGGCTAAATGCAATGGTGTTGTGTAGCCTAACAAAACTTTTGAATTAAATTCAATAAAACTATTTCTGTGAAAATCTTGGTCTGATAATTTAATCTCAGAACTGTTATTTTGCAAAATGAGTTCTAAATGCAAAAGCCATGAACACATATCATACTGATCATTGCATGTCACTCTCATTAAACATTTTGTATTTTTGCATGGCTCTGTCATTATACATTTGAAATCGTTGATATCCTGGGCAAGGTTACAACTTTTGAATTGTTTCATAAGTATGTGTAGTGGAGTCAATCCCTTAGCATCTTTGCTATTAATGTTAGCACCATTGCTTAATAACAGTTCTATCATTTGAACTTGCGCATTTTTAGCTGCAAAGTGTAGAGGCATAAAGCCTGGATACATAGGTGAGTTGTCATTGATACGTTCATTAACAGAAGCACCTCCTTTTAGAAAAAAATCAACTATCTCTACTATTTCAGAAAGTTCAGTTACACATACTGAGCAAGCCACATGAAAGTGAGATATTCCATTTTTACATTTAAAATTAGTTGAATTTTGGGATTTAAACTGAGCTTGTAAAAGTAAATGAACTTTAAACTTTTTATAGAAAGCTAGTAACAATGGAGTATGGCCTTCGTCATTGGTAATAAACAAATTGGCTCCAAGTTCTAATAACAACTTAAGACAAGAGTTTTCATAAGAGTTATAATCATCAAATATAGCAAAAAAGTGCATTACTGTATTTCCTAAATATTCTGGATTGTTTTGGCAAAGCGTTGTGTTGATCGGTAATTTATAATTGATATCAAAATCATTCCCAATAATTGCCTTGCATTCTGGTATCTTTGGATCATCATCAGTCTGGTGAAGTCTGTAAAGTTGTCCCAGCTTAACATAATTGTGATCATTCAGTTGATTAAAAGTCATTTTTTTAACCCAATAGCTAATTATTTTTTAATTACTATTCAATTGATCCACAACTTCAGTCAAATTTTACATTGCCTAAAATTTTATAATCAAGTTTATGATTATAGAAATATATTTATCTAAAGAGTATGTACATTTAGTTTCATGTCTTTTAATAAAAAAAAAAAAAAACGTTATAAAGCATATTAGGCATTTTTAAAATAATAGTAACCTGCTTGTCCATAATGCACAAAAACATACTCATGAGTCTCATGACTAATTAATATAAATTTGAGTGTAAAATATAACAAATGTATTTTGTTTATGTTTATCATTCATCTACATTGACTATACAAGTTTTCATACTATCAATTACAGCCAGATTACTTTATACAAAATTTAAAATTGAACAAATATTGATACATGTTTTATAACAAAATTTTTTAAAAGTTGTTTACAAAATAATGTTTTATTATTTTTTTATTACCTTCTCACAATGATAACGATCGTCAAAAATATTGTTTTTGATATAGACAAACTTGAAATAGATAAGTATTTAATAACACAGTATAATCTTGGACGAATCTTTAATTTTATAACTTCAATTAATTCAAATGACTTTCACGTATAGGTATTTGTCTTAGGTATGACTCTTTCTGTAAAGAAGGCCAGATCTAAAGTCCGGGCTTTTTATTGAATAGGGTAAACTGCCCGGTTATTGACCGATTTGTCAAAATGCTACTTTGTAAGGCTTATAATTATTTTATTTTAGTATTTATCAATAGTATTTTTGAC
>JAPYZE010000753.1:0-32806 GCA_030522805.1 Leptomastidea abnormis
ATATATATATATATATATATATATATATATATGTGTATTATTTGACAAGTTTAAAACATTTAATATTGTTTTGGTTTTGTCTTTGTCAGCAACTTGCTGAATTAATTAAATACAAAGTACTTTCAATATGTTTTAATGGCGATAATTGATTTGTAAAATTATATTTTTAGAATTTACTCTTGAATTCTTTGACGTAAAATTTTACCCCATAGTTATTTATGTGCAATTATTTTTTGCAATTAAAAAGTAAAAATAATATAAGTAACTTTTATGATTATAAACAAGGAATTATTTTAGTTTTTATTACTGGCAAAACTAGTTAAATAATTAAGATTTTTGAAAGTGATTAGGAACTTGAAAATAAATAATCAGTGATGCATTGTTTAGCTTTGTTTCTTTATCAAAATATATAAGTTGTATAAAAATTAACATTTTTGTATTTTTAAAATTAATATTTTTTTTACAAAAATTATTGTGCATGCTTCTTTTTATTCTGGTTTAAATGCACCAAACACGACTGGTGTTGCATCCAAGGTTTCTAAATCAACAAGTACAGCAGTCTTAGTGTGTGAAAATTTTGGAATACTTATAAGACGAATTTTTTGACCTTTACTTCCTAAATAAAATATTTTAGGAATCAGTTTCTATTTATGTAAATTGAATATATTTTACTTAAATATTAATAAGACAAACCTTGGTATAACTTTGAGTCATATTTATCCATATTTCCAACAAAATAAATATCTGGACATTCTCGTAAAACAAAAGGATCACTTTTGTAAAATGGCATGCACGGTATGGTATCTGGTGCAGTTGGACAAAAATGTCGCCATTCGATTGATCTCTCAAGCCATTCAATAGGTTCTACTGTTGCAAGTCCACAAACTTTTTGAATATCACTGATAGGCAATCCGCCAGATCCCATGATTATTCTTTCAGAAACCTTTCCTATCCATGGATTAGTGACACCTTTAATGCTGTTGTACCTAAAAATAAAAAGAGAACATTGTAAGCAATTGCAGATTTCATTCAAATTTTTAAAATATTTTAGTAAATTTTTATACTGTTTTGCTTTTGGGAACGATCCTGGATGCATGGCATTTTGTGGCATCATGAGATTAGTAACATCATACTGTCCTGGTAAAATAGTGACGCAGCAATTAATAGCTAGAGATTCTAAAAACGTATCCAATCTTTCTTTTCCTGTAGTCATCTCTTTTGCAGCAGCATCATCTTCCTTTTTTCCTGCTACAAGTCCTCTGCTTAAATGTTGATCAGCTTTACCTTTAATACTATTGCCTGCAATTATAACACGAACTATTGATGCTTCTTCCTTTTGATATTCTGTGTCACCAGCCATCCCACTAATCCATTCTGTCAATAAACTCAATGGAAGGTCAGGTTTAGTTGTCGCAAGTTCTAAGCCTGATAAAAATACTACTTTTCCAGCTAACTTTTTTGAGATAGGAGATTGTGGTGGGCATCCAGGAAAACACCAATCTTCTACCTAATTTAAAAAAAATTACTTAAATTTTAAGTATTGTTTTATTTTTTAATAAGATTTTTACCTCAAAAGTATTTTTCTTGTTTTCTGCTCCAATAACAGCACAAACAATTCCAGTAACAGATTCGTTTACATTAACTTTATCTCCAGTTAATCTAATACGAGATGTTTTATCCTCAAGGAACACTTGATCATCTTCTGAGGCATAATGTGGCTTTGGAGCAGGCCTTGACATTTGATGTTCTTCACTAAGTTCTTGCAAAATTGATGGTTTATTTACTTGCTGCTTGAATAACGTGCCAATAATAGCACAACGTGTCCCCTGAAGTTGATCCAGCTCTGATAATGGAACTAGATTAACGTTTGATCCTAAAAATTGAAAATATAGTTATTTATTATATTGCACAACAGTAAAATAATTAAGTTTGATTTTTATTTACCCCATTTTTCTTTTACATTAGCTTTGAGTACTGGTGATAATTCTTCAAGTCTTTTTGTGTACAAACCAGCATACTGTTTCATATAATTATCACCTTCCTTATTAAATCTGTCTATACAATCAGCATAATCGACTTCTAAACGATCGTATTTGACTTGAAGTTCTTCCATACTTTTATTGTTGTCAACAACCATTGCGTTTTTTATAAATCTTATCAATACCGTTTAATAAAAATAAGAACAGGTGATGTTCAACAATGCGATGTTTACGTTCGAAATAGCCTAACCTTCCCCACATAGAATCTGACTTTTCCCGCCGCGAAACATGTGATGGTTAACAGCGACCTCTTTTTGAGAATAAAACTTTTTAGTTTTTTGGTACTTATTTTGAAAAATTTTAGTTGTTGTTTCTGAATATAACTTTTTCATTTAATATTTTTATTTATAATACGAAATCATGCTTAAATTTAAAAAAAAAAAAATTATTTTTAATACTAAAATTAAAACTGATTCAAATAATGATAGTTATTGCAAATTAAGTATTATACATTATGATTTATTTCTCTTTTTGCACAAAATGTAACATATAAAATTACAGATGAGTAATAAAAGATTTACTTACCAGTTTTGAAATAATTTTTAATATTCGAGCTATCTTTTTATAATAAATTTAAATTTAACTACTAAGTTAATTTATCAAATTTGTTCAAGTCTTGTAATTTCAGACTAAATAAAAAAACTTTTTTTTAATGTGTACATCATTTTTTTTTTTCAATTGAAAAATAAATATTTTGAAATAATTTATAATAAAACATGGTATATCCTTAATATGAAAATTATATTAACAGAAAAAAGTAAAGTTAATGATAGAAAAATGGTACTAACAAAAGGTTTTATTTTAACTGTATTTTATTACTTCCAAATTTTTGTTTAGAACCCGAAGAAATAAATTTGACATTAGTATCTTAATACAATCATTATTTTAATAGTCAATCTACAATCATATTAACCACAATAAAAATAATATTTATGTAATTAATATAGCTAATAATAATCACGTCTATATTAAACTTAATAAGTTGTAAAAATAATAACTACGTCATATAATTAAAAAATAATTCACAAAACTATATAAGATGACAATAATGATATAAATAATAAAAATTAATCATAATAAGATGATAATAGAATTAATAAAGGATAATAATACTTTTACTAATAATCACTGTCTAACGATTATCTAGGAATAAAATACTTAAACTAAACATGAGTTATTTGTCCGAAATAACATCAATATTATTCTCTATTTTCGGAGAAAAAAATCAAAATAATTATATTATATCTTTATATCCATATGCATAATCATATAATAAAAATAATAATGATAGTAATAATGATAATAATAATAATAATAATCATAATAATTATAATAATTAATTTATTAATTAATTTAATCATTAGTAAGCTAATCCTTGCCCAGACACACACATGTATTTGTTATGCCATGTTTTACAATGAACGTATCGCGGTTTATAATTCTTTGAATATATAATATATATAATATATACTTCGGCAATTATGCACTCGAGTCGACGCTTACACGGGGCGTTATTATAAATAGAATATATCTTATTGCTTAGGTGATTCTCTCTTTCTCTCTCGCTCTCATTCTCATTTTACTTTCTTCATTTTTTTTTCTCACTCTCTCTCTCTCTCCCTCATTCTCTTTATGCTTTTCTTTTCAACATAAATAATTCACTTTATACCATTTTCACGTAAAATTTACTTAGACTTTTTCATTTCTATTTTTCTTCCCTTTCCTTTTTTTTCCAATCTCATTCTTTTACAGTGAATACAATCAACTCTCGTTTTACACAACACATACTTTACACCTTTATTAATTCTCTCTTACTTTCGCGCTCTACAATTGTTTTTTTTTTCTTTCTCACTCTCACACTTACACTCTTCATTTCTCGCACTCGCACTCCTAACTTTTTTACTTTCATTTTTAAATAGTAAATAATTCGTAATATATTATATATAATATATTTATATATATCGTCATAGTCGTAAGAAGTATATAATAATCATTAATAATATAATTGTAATCGTTTTTTTTTTTTTTACTAGTTCATAATTTTTTTTTATCCTTTTTTTTTTAATTAAATCGTTAGTCATTACAGCTTTACGATGATATGTATTTTGTAGTCCCAATGATTAATATGCACGCATTTGTGCGGCGCGCCGCCCGCGTCGTGACGACAATGCTTGTGTACGTCGCGCGCGGGCCGCGCTTATGGACGGATTTATGTTTTTTTTTTTTGTTTTTTTTTTTATTTTTTTTTTTCTTTACTTTTTTTTACCTTATCGCAATTTTTCTCCTTCTATACTCTTCGTCTTCGTCAAGCTCGCAAACGCCCGTTCGGATACATTCTTTCAATACTCTCGCTCATTCGCTCAACCATTCTAAACATTGACTTTCCGCGATTGTTTCCAAGACGTTGCATTCGCGCGCACGTTAACTCTCGCACAAACGCAAACTTGGTCTGCGATTATTCGAAATCACGCGCACGTTGTCGACGAAGCCTCGGATTGTCTTTTCAACATTTATTTTATTTTTTTTTTTTTTTTCATTTTTTTTCTTTTTTTTCTCTCATACATTTCCACTCTCTGCTCCAGTTTATACTATCATTCCCATTTCTCTAAAACATAGATATTATCGAGCACGGTTTTTCTCTTGGTTGAATCGATCTTCATTGCGCTTGGAAAAGATCGTTCTTTTGTTGCACACACACTAGAGGTTCTTGGTACGTTTTAGTCTTCACATTTGAAGACTTTTTTTCAAACTAAATCAGACGATTTGTCAGTCGAGCTATTTTTCAGCCTCAATCCGTAAAAAAAAAAACGATTTTTCCCAAGCACACATACGCGTACCTCTCGTTTTATTTGCAAATCTACCAAGTAATCGTCACTTTAGCGAACGCTTCGAACTATAATATCGTTCGAATGAAAAAGGTCCATCGATTTGTTCTCTTAAAACCACGGCTTATCACTTTAACGTCGTATGTGAACTTTAATATATCCTAACCGTGCTCGCTTCAGATCTATTTCTTTTTTTTTTATTTCCTTTCTACTAACGCGTCGTTAATAAATATGCCATCGCTTACTCGGATATAGTCATATAGTAATTCTATGTAAATATTCATGTCCTAAAGCGTCAGCATTACGACGCCGAGATTATGCTATTGCAGAACTGCCTTTTTTTATTTTATTTTTATTTATTTATTTTTTTTTTATTCTTAAGTATCACAATAACCTCACACAGAAAGCTGCAACTATATTTATTACTTTTATTAACCCCCCCTTTTCTTTCTTATTTTCCTCTTTATGAATTTTCATTCTCCGTTTTATTTTTGTTTTACTTTATTTTGCACCTGATGTATATTTTTATTTATATATCCACGCCTCTGCCAATGTAATTTTTTAAATTAATAAAATGACGCGTAAAAATAATTTTTGCAATAGGACTTATTAAATTAGTATTTCTTTGACCTTTTTTTTGGTTTTGTTAGTTATGATTATCACTAACGTTCCTCTCGGTATGCAAAATTCGTTTTGTAATTTATATTTTTTATAAATAATTTGATAATACTATTCATTCGAATTATATAAAAAGAACATCAGATTTTCAATAGCTTCAAAAAATTTATTTCTAAAAATATTTTAATAAAAAGACAAATAATATATCTAAATAACACTTGAAAAAAATACGAATTAAAATTAATAAATACTGATAAAAATTTTTTTTCAAATAGCCATTGCCATTCAACAAGTGAGGTGTATGCTTAAAAACCTTAAAATTATCATTATCCATTAAAATATAAAGAAAATATTAAAAAAAGATCGCAACTAAATTTCAATTGTCAATTTGCCTATAACCAAGCTCAATTATCCATATCCATATAATATTTTTAAAATTTGCATAGTTTAACGAGCATAAACACGCATTGTTCAGTGAGAAGTTGCCGAGATATTATAACTCACAAGGAACAAAAGCACATGATTCCGACTCCTTATTGCTGCCGGCGGGTAAAACGAGCTTTGTCTCTCGAGTGGAACGCATAAGCCGGTCGGACGGGAAGCGACGCTTCCGTCATATTAATGAGAGTCGGTTCCGCAAGCCTACTTTATAAGTATATGTATATACGAGGGGAGACTCTCGCTTGCCAGGCTTAAAGTTGAAATTTATCTTTTCTCTTTTTATTTTATCACTTCTGTGATCATTTTTATTTTTTAAATAGATAAAAATGATTGGCAGAGCCGCGGAATATGACGGAGAACACATACATCTATATATACGACGATAATCGTTTTTGCGATTTTGGGAAAAAAAAAACAACACGCGCGCGACATTACAAATGTTCACCTGGATGAGTGGTTTATGTTGACATCGTTTTAAGATCGTGTAGCGCTATATAGGCACGTTTTACACACACGAACGAGAGACGCGCTTGATGGTCATCATTAAAAATTGTTTCTCATTACATTTTTTTTTTTGCCTATATTTTGTATATATATAATTTTATATAATATTACGCTAACAAACATCATCTCCGTATCAACACATGCAAACAAATCACGAAAAAAAAATACGCGGACCTCGAAAAAACAGTCGTAAATATAAGAAAAAATTGTATAATTAAAATTTTTTTTCATATGCTCGATCGAATAGCGAAACGAGACTTTTTATACTTTCAATAGTTTTCTTATACTTTCACAATGATTTTTTTTTTTTTTTTTAGTTATACCGATTACTTTCATTAGATATTTTTTTCTTAAAAGATTTTTACGCTATAAAGCGTAAAAAAGGTGCGAGATTCGGCGTTTTTGAACGACCGAACTTTTAACAGGTTGCACGTCAGATCAATAATCAACAATCGACTAAAAATGCCATTTCTTACTCGCATTATTAATTATTATTATTTTTTTTTTCTAATTGTATCAGTTGAAAAATTATAGCTATCGCTACCTCGACGCCCGTGTCTGAGATAGGGCTTTTTGCAAGGCAGCTTTTTTTTACTCAATTAATTGGTCTAATAGAATTTTTTTTTTTCGTAAATATATATATAATAACAAATCAAGTATTCTAATAACGCTGATTTCCCGTTTATATTTTCGAGGCTCTTATCTAGACGAAGTATAATAATATATAAGGTTTTCTTCTTCATTAAATTGACGCATTGCATTTTTTTTTCTCTTTTACTTTCATCGAATAAGTCACTTATTAAACACGCAATTAATACGTTCCCTTGTGTATATATAATATATAGATATATATACCTTCTCCCCTTTTCAAAAAATTGATATGTATGGTTATTATTTATATACTTTTCCGTGTCGATTTCGTGACGCTGATTGTTCATCATCGCAATAAAACGCAGAGCTGCTAAAAAACGCCGTTTACAAAAGTTATATATTGTTGTTGCTCGTTTTTTTTTTCTTCTTTTTTTTCAATGCGAGATAAAAAGCTAAAACGCGAGATAATATAAGCGCCTCAGAATTATTATTTTTTTTTTTTCAAAAAACATTCCATCCATACTTTCATCATCTCTCTTTTTTTATTTTTTTTTCTCACCTCATCCGCGAATATTGACTTTATCACATCGAAGCGACGAATAATCGCGACTACGCTTTTACAATCCATTTTATTTTTTCTATAATAGCAATGCCGCATCGACTTAAAAACTATACGACACAATCGCAACGAACACTTTTTTTTTTTATACTTTCATTCAATTATCCTTAAAGTATAATAAATCGTCTTTTTTTCACAGCTGGCGATACTATCATTACAATACTTTACTTTACTTTTCATGTCTGTTAATCCCAACTTCCTCGTCATGCTTCTCACATTTTCCATCTACCTTTACTTTCAATTACTTTTTATTTTTTTTATTTTCATTATGTAACTTTTCACATATTTTTGTTTTGTTTGGTCTTTGGGTCGACATCTTTGGTGATTCATCATCATCATCATCATAAACGCACGAGAGTGGAATTTTCCATATTCAACAGACATCATCAAACTTTTCTTCTCCCTTATATAGTTTCAAATATACTTTCATCGGTTTCGTTTGATCACATATAACCAGCCTTTTGCCATCGAAAAAGTGTGCTATACAAAAAATGAATACATTCGCATCTCTACAATAATATATTACGTATCTCGCTTAGCGCACACAGCAATTTAATTCTATACAACACACGTTTTACAGTTAATTATATAATTATACGATATAACATATTTTCAGCGCCTTGCTATTTTCTTACATAATTTTTTTTTTAAGCTCGTCACTCGAAAAAAAAGTTAAAATCAAAAAAAAAAAAAATGAATTAACACGCACGGACAGATTTATGATTACACAATATTGAGCGCTCGCGTTCGTGTGCATGTGTGTAAGTGAGTTTGTGGGTGTATAAATGTTAGTTTAATAGAACTTGTATACCAAATTATTTCATCACTTTTAATCTCTTTTATTTATTTTTTTCTTATCATCAACATCATTGTTAAAATACGTGAT
The DNA here is from genome assembly GCA_030522805.1 of Leptomastidea abnormis. Classification (NCBI taxonomy): domain Eukaryota; kingdom Metazoa; phylum Arthropoda; class Insecta; order Hymenoptera; family Encyrtidae; genus Leptomastidea; species Leptomastidea abnormis. The sequence continues at coordinate 8,524 of JAPYZE010000753.1, forward strand.
AAAAATTCACATAGGCGTTTATTCGCGTATATATCCATACTAATTACGTTAAACCTTATGCTTCATCCTAACGTTCAAAAAATTCAGCCTTTTCTATGCTGGTTAAAATTTGAAAAAAGTCGTTGTAATGCGAAAAGTCAAGATGAAGCGTTTGGTCTTTTTTACGTATAACATAGTGATGGGTTGATAATATAATATACGCGAGTGCAATAAAAAGTGCGCGCGGCGTGTCTGAGATTTTTTTCCCTACTCTCGCGACATTGACTTCTTTAAAAGTGTGCGCTAATTAAAATAATGGACGAGGATCCGATAGGTGAATTTGTAGGGAAGAGGAAAATAATAAATTAGGGAAGATGTAGGAAAGAGCGGTTTCAGGGATACGAAAAAGGATTTTTTTAGTTATTCTAGAGATTGACACGGTATAAAACAGCTGATTGACATGTAAAACCTATTTTGAGGTTTTTTTTTCGGTTGCTTTCATGCACTTTTTTTTATTAATCATGCTATATTAATATAATAGTTGTTGCTTCTTTTTTTATTTATTTTATCTTATACTTTTCACATTACGTTTATTTATTTTATTATTATTTTTTTTTGTTGCTTTATTTAATCATTTTACTTTTTTATTTTCTTACTTTGTTTAAATTTAACCTGTTATGCGACACAGCTTATGTCCTATTTATACTTTCATCTATGAACGATTACGTTTACATTGCTTCGTACTTTTATTTTTTTTTTATTTTGTGTTTTCTTTTTTTTATCTAATATTGAGGAGGAATATAATCATGTGGACCGTTTCGAGATGAAAAACCGGTATATGGACGTTGATGAAAATATAACACGTCCTTATATCTGGCTTCGTCTCACTGTAAATCTATTGCATACGTTTCTGCATCCAATTGTGATCGTATGCCACTTTCACATTAACATTTTTTTTTAACTTCGGCTACCGTACGAATAAAAAAAAATTGCAAATTCAGCACTGAGTTAACTATATCGGGAATATTTATATGTCGAATTGAGTTGAGGATAAGATTTTTTTTTTAATTTCGTCTCTTACGTCCGCGGATAAATTGATTAATAAACAAATTAATACAGTTTTATATAATTTTTAAAACGTAAAAAAACAACTCAGTTCGACGTACTCCCTTTTTTTTCACATCTAACATTGTTTAACTCACTACTCATCTCTTCTCGGCTCTCTTTCATTATCTCTCTCTCTTTCTTAAAAAGTATAAGAATATATAACGGATCGTCGTAAGTGAGACACATACATATATATATATTTATATATATAATTATATATCCATTACGTCGTATGTATATAGAGTTATACGATGAGGGGCGCGCGTATATATAATAATAATATAGAGCGCACGCGCACTCCGAGTTTCACGCGCACACACAATGTAAACGCAATCAGGTACGAAAAAAGAAACGTATCGTGTAAATAACTTCTATTTATATATATTTATATATAATATAATTTTTGTTTGTTTATTTTTGTTGTTTTTTTTCTTTTACTTTCATTTTTTATAGTAAAACTTACACGCGAATAGCCGCTCTAGATTGTTTTTTTTTTTCATTTAATTATTAATATTTTTTTTACCTCTATATACTTTAAATTTATTTTTTTTATCCTTATTCTCAATATAATAATATATAGCATTCACTAAGCCTACTGATATGAGTTAGTTCATTTTTTTCATTTTTTTTTCTTTTTTTTCTTCTTTTTATTTTTTTAAAGCACTTTAAATTCAACCTACACCGACCCTCTCATCTTTTTTTTTGTATATCATCTCTCTTAATGCTTGCTCTCTTGACGCGCGTGATAGTTGTAACATCATTACGCATTCTTGGTTGTTTTTACTTTTTCACTACCAGTTCTCTGTATATATATATATATTTATATATTTTTTTAGTCCTTTATCTGTTATACTTGCCCTTCTGTCTCTACTCGCGGGAATCAAATAACTCTTTGTTTGTAATTGTATATGCAAAAAATTATTGATTTACAAGAGAAATATATACGTGCTGTGCAATCACATAAGGTAACAACGAGAATAAAATAATTGCAATTTTTGTTGATTAATTAAAAAGAAAAAAAATTAGCTATTAGAAGCAATTCATTTTATGAAAATTACTTCTCAATCGCTAATCCTTTCTTAAAATATCTCGTAAGTATCAACTCAAGACCTACTTTAGTTTGCCACAGTGAGAAACATAGAATAGCGAAGAGCAATAAGAAAAAAAAAATTGGATAGATGGTAGGGGTAAGAGAAAAAGCATAATCGCGTTGACTCGAGAAAGCTTCCCCTCTGCAGATCTGCAGATAAAAAACGCGCAATTTTGCAGCGCGCAAAAAAAAAGAAAAAAAAAGGGAATAAATTATAGCGGGCCAACAACGGTATGGTTTACTCGGCGACAACGGAAGTCGACGATAAGAGCGACGTTTAGTAAAAGGAGCTACAAAGAGGCGAAAGAAAGAATAAAAAATAAAAAAGAAATGGTAACGAAGAATAAGAAGAAAAAGAAGGAGAGAGAAAGAGAGCAGTACCATAGCTCTATACTGCCGGAAGTATTTGGACCGTAGAGCGCGGCTAAGCGTGAAATGGAGAAGCTGCGTGCAAGGACTTTCTCACGTCTCCCCCTTTTTCCCATTAACTTGCTCTCTCTCTCTCTCTCTCTCTCTCTCTCTCTTATCCTCGTAGTAGTTAAAAAAGAAATTCGCGGGTGTGCCTATAATTTTTCTTTCTCTCTTTATTCTTGCCAGCTTTTCCAGACCGATAAAATACCGACATCCGTCTATTCTATATACTGCTACTTCTCGTAAGCTCTATTTCCCTGACTTATTCCTAGCGAGAATAATCGCTGTTCTAGGATATATTTTCATAGAATAGCCTTAGAGCACAAAATTCAACATCACGCTAGCTATAATGTCACCAAGTTTCTTTCTTCTTAAATCTGTGCTGGAAAAACACAGAGTTTATTAAAAAAAAAAAAAAAAAAAAAAAAAAAGAAATAAGCAAGTAGCTAGCAGAGAGTGTCTTACGGTAAGTTTCCCACGACGGACCGAATTTTCGTATGTATTTAAGAGCAGCAGCAGCAGGCAAGAAGAGAAGTACCGGGTTCTTGGAGAAAAGGTATACTGTTGCTCTTGCCGCGATTATACGTGCCTTAGCGTCCTCCTCCTCTCTCTCTCATCGCGCTCTTCTTTTCTTTCGCTTGACTCTTCGCGGCCCTCTGCCCTTCTATGTATAGGTATATATACCCACTTTTCTACTCTTCTTCTTCTTTTTTCTTTAGCCTTTGTCTTTCTCTTACACTTCTTTATCTCGTCTACAACAGTCGGGCAATGATTCCGACGACGTTGAAGTCTTCGTAGCGAGTAGTTATATATTTTTTTTTTGTCTTTCTCTCGGAGGCAAGTTACAGTTGTACATGTCCGGCGTTAATGAAGCTCGAGAGATAAGTTTTGAGAAAAATTTTTCATACTCTTGAGACTAGGAAATATAACGTCTTATTTTTGAAAGGAACAAGATTTTTTTTTTTAATTTTTTAGTTATTTGAAGCTTGATAATCTCTTACTATTATCTACGCGATATTCGTGTGTATGTATGTATTTATATATAGGATGGAGTATAATTGACATCTTACGTATATTGCTATGAACATTGCTCTCTGACGCTTGATTAAGACTTTAATGTCTTTTTGTTATGTAAGAGATTTGCAAGATTTTTATTTTTTCCTTAATTAAATTTTAAATTAATTCACATTTAAGAATTGACGATAAACAAAAAAATATAAAAATAAAAATTAAATCACGACCAATACATATAAATCATTATAAAAAAGATTAATAAACCAAACTCTTTTTCTATCCAACATCAATACCTCAAATCACAAATAAAACTCTCAATACAAACACAGCATTTACCTCCTCATCCTCAAACCCTATTTTTCCATTAAAAGCGCAAGAAAAAGAAAAAGAAAAAGAAGAATATCACAACAGTATATAGGTACAGAAGCGTCGAGAGAGAAAGAGAAATACGGCGCGGAGGAGAGCAGTCACGTTTGAATTCGACCGGTCATTGAACTTGTATACGCTCTCTCTTTCTCTCTCGTGCGGCCAGCAGCAGCAGCGAGTATAGAGAGAAAGAGTATAGGTACTGGCCAGCGGGATGAAGGAGAGGAGAATATTCTGAGTTAGCTTGGGTATACCGTGGTTTTATGTATAAAAGAAAGGGTTTGGGCCCTTCTATGTATATATAATTTTTTTTTTCTAAAGTACCGCCGCGGTGGTTTTGTGGCTCTGAACTGACGCGATGACAGTCGTGATGATTCCTCGACGCGATTAGAGACAGATATCCCTTCTTTCTTTCTTTCTTTCTTTCTTTCTTTCTCTTTTAGCTACTATATACTTTACTTGGACTTACGGTGCGTTACGTGCTGTCTTGTGCTTTTATTGCCTTCTTTTATTGGCCGGATAATCGTGCAGCCGTGTATGTGTATGTGTGTGTTTGTATATATTTACGCACGATTATGTATGGAGTGCAATCATGCTTTTTTTACATTATACGAGTGTGATGGTGGTAGTGGTAGTAATGGTGGTGGTGTTATCATTTTGGTGTTGACTCTCACTTTTAAAAAATTTAGAATTTTGAAATTGGAGTTTAAGGTTTAAGTGAGTATGTGTGTGTGTGTGTGTGTGTGTGTGTGTGCTCCGGAAGAATGCGAGAGGGGGCACTGGACAATTGCTAGGTGTGCTTGACTAGCCTATTGACTTGTTCTTTCGCGCTTTCTTCCAAGATAACAAATTTTTTTTTAAATTTATTTTTATAAGTATAAAAATAGCAATTACGAAGGGATTGTTGTTGTTGTTATTGTTGTTTTATGCTTGCGAAAATTACTTGCCGAACTTTGAACAATTATTATATAGCTTTTATGGAGCACCACGCGAGAGCATATTATTTTTCGATTTATATGATACGTATATAATTCGAGCTTAATTTATTCGGCGTATGGATAATACTATAACGCTTGTATACTTAGATATATGCTGATTAAGGCCAAAGTATTTACTTTCGTGCTTTTATTTTAATTTGTTTTCGAACAAAAATTCGAATAATAATAAAAAATTTTATATTTTTATCTAAAAAAAATTTTGAGCAAGTGATCGGTTAAGACAACATCGCCACTAAAGTTGTTTTTTTTATAAAGGGACGGAAAATAAATATTAACAGTTTTTCGTACAATAAAGTGTGGTCAGTCTCTTATCAGAGGAGGATGTATATATCTCGCTTCAGCGAAAAGCGGTTTTGCTTTATAGTAACATTGTACAAGGTATATATTTTTTTTTTATATAATAGGAACATCGAAAGTTGTTTATAAGTTGTTGGAAAATTTGAGACCGTCGTTTTTTTACGTCTTTACGTCAACAAAAACTTTTCATAGTACAACCGTTTGTACAGTGTTTTTTTTTGTTATTTTTAGAAAAAAACACAAGACAGCATGTAAAGGCAATCGTATTCGCTCATATACATACATATATATACTTTTTTTTATACCACGCCGATCATTATTCGGTTTTGGTTGTTGTTGTTGTTATTTTTTAATATCCCCCCCATTTTTCCCCTAATATATATATTCGCCTCAAATTTTTTTTTTCAGCCATTTAAGTTTCGCCTATGACAATATACGTACGATAAATAAGTATATGCACTTATACAATTCTCGCTAAAGACTTACAACCTACTGATATGTTCGCATTCGTTTACATAGTAATATCATAATTGTAATTTATCTCTCCTTCCTCATCTTCAAACTTTCCTATCCCTCACTCCATCCAAACTTCAAGATCATCATCATCATTATAATAACCTACTCTAAGTTTTGCGCAATTAATCTCATCTCTATACGATTGCCCATCCCGCGTAGTGTTTTTATTTTTCTCAAATTCTGCGCTTCTTTCCCAAAAAAATTTCCTTACTGACTTTAACAAAGCCTACAATCCACTATATCCCCCCTTTCCGCTTCCCCTACTTTCTCACGTTATCTAGGACATTTTTTAACGAGCTTCCACGACTTCTCTCTTTTTATTTCCGCCTCTCGGCTCCATCTCTTTCTCTAACAAGACGCGATAAAACGTTAAATACTCGTTTACATTTTTTGTTTATCTCTTTTTTTTTTATTTTTTTTTATTTTTTTTATTTTTTTATTTTTCTTAGGGCACCTTTGGTATTAAGCTTGATGTTCGCCTCTCTCACTTTCTCTATCTCCAACTAGTTTGAGCGGACATTCTGAGACGCCGGCCATTATTATTTTCCTTTTATCAACGATCGCCTCAAATATTGTCGCTCTGTTTCTCAGCTCAACGATTTGCTCACAATTTTAAAGTAAGCAAACTGTTGAGCAAAAGTCGTACGACCATCGAATTTAATTAAAAAAAAAAAAATAATGAGTTTGCGGATCTTAGAGACGTAGCAAAATCGAATCAAAGTTAAATTTTCTACATCCCTCAAGTTCCGTATCTCATATTTTTTTTTTTTTTATTTTGTTCTCTGACACTCTCACGGTTTATCTTTCTCTCTTTCTGTGATCCTTACTCACGTGCTCGCATTCACTCTTTTTTTTTTCGTTAAATTCGACGCGACCTTATAAAAGGTATAATTTATATCTCGCTTCGTTAATTTTTTTTTTTTAAATTGCATGTGATATGTGGTTTATGTGTGAGTGTGTGTCTTCGTGACCATTAACAGTGCCTTTTTACATTCATTTACGACCAACGAAATTTGTTTTTTTTTTCTCTTTCTCTACTCTTATTTTTTCTTTCTCTCATTTTTTTTTTCTATTTCTCATTCTATCTGTCACGCGCAAGATTTAGCGGTTCGCAAACCGTTTAAATTGCGATCAATCTCGCGCTTTCTCGCGACGATAACGACTTTTTTTTTATTCTTACATCTCACGTTATTATTTATTAATTTTTTTTTTAACTCACATTACGATATGCGCCACGCGCCGATTTGCCGCATATATTGCGTACATAAGCGACGTGTATGCGCGACTCGAAGGCCCCGTTTCATCATTAAAACATTGCATTTTAGTTTTTTTTTTTTTATCTCTTAATTATTCTCACAATTTTATACTTTCATGCGTTACACTTTACTTTTTATTTTCTTATTTTTATTTTACTTTCATCGGTTACCGCAACCCTGCTTGCTTCTTTTTTTTTTTATTATACTTTCATCGTTTACTTTCATTCGAATGATCTCGTGTATATTATATCTCAGCATTTTTTACTTTCAATTTGTTATCCTTAAAAACATTAATAGACATCGTTATACCGTTGGTCAAGTTTTCCATCGTGTGTGTGTGCCGGGCCGGCGGCTCGCTTTTTGTTTTTCTTTTCATCATTTTCAACGCCACAATCCTTCGGCCGCCGGTAGCCTTATACATCGATAAAAAAATTTCTTTAACGAACAATTATATAGTTATAATAATAATTAATAATAATTAATAATTAATAATAATAAAATTAACATCGAAGAAAACGCATTAAAGATTCATTAAGTAAAACACATCGTAATGAATATTATAAGCGAAATAGAGCGCGACTATCGAAACGCATGACTTAAAAATTAGAAGAAAAAAAAAATTAAAAATAAATTAACCGTATAGAAATTCATTAAAATCGGACGATAATAACGTATGTATGTATATAATATCATATAAATAAATCATCGAAAATATATAAAAGCGCCGGACTCGCATAAGAGGCCCCCCCGTGTAAATGCCCCCATATGTCACGTTCCTTTAGCTCTCTTTATTATAACGGCATTACCCCTACTGTTGATGATGTTGTACTGTTGTTGTTGTTACGCTTTTATCGCGAAATTAACAATCGCGATTCTGCGAAGGTTAACTGCGTGACCATGTCCCGACGACGCCCAACTGTCCATTTCTTCTTGTTGTCAACGACAATGACGACGCCTTTTCCGAATTGCCCAAATTGTAGCACTTTATGCTGCTCTTGCTGATGATAGTGCTGTTGTTGTTGTTGTTATTAATGTTGTTACAGTTTCACATGCCGTTGATGTCGATCTTAAGGTTGCCCGTTTTCTTCTCCCTTTGATCCCTGCAACGAGACAGGGGTTTCATTAGAATAACGCTTTGTTCTTTAATGGGGAATTTAATTCAAGTGACACTTATTAATTCGTGCATAAATTTCTTGTTAAGTTATAATACAGATAAATATAGATATATATATATTTATGTAAACGATCAGCATATTTTTTTTTTTTATAGTGTTACAAACTTGACGGTGTTCAACTTTGTTAACGGGTGGTAATATGTTGGTATAAGTTTTACGCATATGTTTCAATGGAGTTTGATAAAAAAAAATAAATAATAAAATTCAAGGCCAAGGTATTTTGTCATTGAATTAATGTTAAAATACAATAATATTCAATTGAAATAATTTTAGAATGAAGTATTAACTCTAAAATGGTACACTTTTCTTGGTTTTCTTACTAAACTTATAATTGTACTTTAAAACTTATACACTATAGATTATATTTCTAACTAAAGTTAAACGTCGACATGGCACACTGTTAAACATTTATCCTCTTTCACGAAACCTTAAGTAAATTATGATCTGGATTACAAATCAATTTGTAACAATCTTTGATTTAGTTGAAAACTTGCAAATCAAGTTGGAATACAAAATTACTCCAGTGTACCCTTCTAGAGTTTGAGATTGAGAAATAGTACACAATATTTGAAATTCAGACAATTTAACTTCTTGTTATGAAACGTAAACATACCCAACAATAATATGAATTTTTTTTATATAATTATTGAGTAATTAATTTTTATATGTGACATTATTATTGTTAGAAACTGCATGCTGACTTAAAATAACAGTTATTTTTGTTCATCGAACCGCATAGTTAAAGAGAAAAAAAGTTTTATTTCGTTAGAAGAAGAAGTAGAAAAAAAAATGTCTGAAATTACTTGCTGCTCCGTTAAATATTGTATACCGCTTTCTCAAGCTGTCTTAATTTAACAAACTAAAGCCATTTTTACGGTTATTACATCGACACAATAGAAAAAGCAATTGGCGGTCTGAGATGATAAGAAAAAAAAAAGAAAAATAAGTAGAATAAGCCAAAGGTCTTCGCTTGAATACTCTTGGAAAGGAAGGCGCTATAACTGAAAAAACCGTTTGTCAGAAAAGTATCCGAGCGAATAATTTTTTGAAGCAAATAACTGAACAAACTTTTGTGCGGTGAAAAAGGCTTTCATGCGCTGCTAAAATAAAGAGCAAAAAAAAATATATGTACCGATTTGCGATCGACAACTAAATCGACATAATTAAACTTAGCGCTGCACATTGCTCGTTGTAACGAGCGATTAGCTAACTAAAGTCCTGTTATTAGTCAAAGAAAGAAATAAAATTGAATAAAAAAAGTTAATCATAGTGCATTCAGATACGAGATGCAAAGATAAACACATAAAGTTCTACACTGAAAAAAAATTATTTGGCCCTCTAGCCGCAAAAGAAAAATTCCTTTGCCATATCCGCGCCACCTAGTTAAAAAAAAAAAACAAATCTTCCCCTTGCTGTTAGAGGGCTAATCCGCCAACACCGTATTACATGGTTTTTCGCTTTAATTTTTTTTCCTGTAAAACTGTTCTACTAAAATTTAAAGAATTTTAGCTCCCCCCCAGAATATGCGACTTAAATTACGAAACGCGAGGCAGAAATTTTTTTCAGTGTAGCGCTCAGACACATAAAAGACTTGCAATTCCTTTAAAAAAATGTTTCCATCACTCTTCTCTCGTGATTTTTTTTTTCATCTCAAAAATAATCAATCTGTCTTTGTTTTTTTGTTTTAGTAAAACCTACTTCCATCCAGAGATTTGTAAAGCCCACCTCGGCCATTTTCGACTTTGCGTATTCGATTCTTATGGCTCCCCGGTCGGAGGAGACAAGGAGAGATCCTTGAAGCGTGGCCATCGCTTGTGCCGCGTAGCGTACGTCTTGGTATTCGACAAAAGCCACCGGCGAGCCGCCTTTTGTGTGCATACGAAGCCGACAGAAACCAGGAAAACTGTGCACAAATTAGAGAGAGACAAGCAATACAGTACAATATGGGTGCTCTGGTTTTAAGGTTAGTCTGTTGTTGTTCTTGTTTTTATTTTCCATTTAAATAAAATAAAAGAAAAAAAAGTTGGTGGCTTTTGCTACTGTTTTTGGCAATTTGCTGCTACTTTCTTTTGTAAGGGGGGAGAGGGAGGAAACAACTAGTAGCTGCATGTAAGTGTACAGTTTTAGAAACGGTATTAGCCTACTTTGGACTTTCATTAATTCGGCTATGTGCTCTCTATACTTAATAAGGAATCGCATATTATTTTCAAGAATTTAATCCATAGACCCAAGTTTCTAATTTGAAAAAAAATTTGATTTTTTAAGTGTATTTGTAAAATTTTTTGAAGAAATGTGAAAACACAGGAAAGGAAATATTAAAAATTGCTATTTTTTACATAAAGCCTTTTGATACTCTATTGAGCATATTTCGGTATATGAGAATTCTCGCAATGACTCAGTTGGTAGATGTCAGGAATCGAACTCACTAACTGAAGATTCCGAAACCATTACTCGTGTCAAGTAAGTTATTACAAGACTATAATATCTATTTAATTTTACACGATTTATTTTTTACGTATGAAAATCTGTTCTTGTCAATCAGAAATCAGATACACCTGACAGTCAAGATGTAGCAATAGATAATTCGTAGAACAATGTATATTATGTAATTCACAATACTTATTATTATTTTAAATTGTAAAATTCATATCATACAATAGCAATTAATTGTTACGATTTCTTTTTATTAGAAATATATTGTTTCTTGTTATTATTTCTTTTTATTTTACGTTCAACCGTGATGAAGACTGCGGCTACGCTCGATACTTTGTTATTATTTCACGATAAAGAAACAGTCGTCTGAACTATATACCCTCACATAATAACAGTGCATATCTATATGTATATATGAATGCCAAAACACTATCTCTACATTTCTGTCGATATTTCTCTCTATATACATAAACGTACAGTAAAACAAGTAATATCTACGATGAATAATTGACATTATAATAGCTACGCCAGGTGTATTGATCTCCTTTTTTTTTCTTCTCATATAAATAAAAGAAGTACTTTTCCAAAGTAACTTTATATGTTACCAGAACTGTACACTTACATAAAACAATTTTGTAATATCAATAAAAAAAAAAAACAAAGCGTTCGTTTAATAACTAGTGATTCGCGATTTTTTACTGATACACCGCAAAATGTTAGGTCGCTCAAAAGGAATGATATTCTAAATGTTGCTACATTATGCGAATAATATATTACATGTACATAGCTGAAAAAGCGTGACTCGCCGTTAGTATAAGAGAGTATAAAATTGCGCTAAACTAATTCCAGTGGGGGGCTTCGAAATGAAAATGAAATAAAATAAAAAAAGATAAAACAATTGTCTGTGATCGTCGACAAGTTGTCTCTTGAGTGTATATTGTACAAGCAACGCTTTTTGCGTCAGACAAAAAAAAAATTGTCATATGTACGAATTGCTTGGCAGGCTATTTATATGTATAGAGATCTACGTTACATATACGGGCATATGCTACGGTAGCGTGACTTTTATGCGGACTGTATACAACTGTATCGGTGACAAGATTATGAAGGGAAGGAGAAGAGGGTAAGGGGGTGTAGGAAAGTGACTTTTTACAATAGCTCTTTGTGTGCATTACCGCGAGACTAGGTATACTGTCGTGTCTCCATCGTATTTTGATTTTTCGATGAGTAAGCACATGAGGCTTATTCCTATATGTTATACCGAGTTACGTATTCCTTGTCGTTCAATATAGTTTTATTGCAGATCTCAAAGTGTTACGTTAAAATAATAAATAAAAAATGGATTAGATATTTGATTAGTATTTGGTATCAAACGGTAATTAGTTGATTTTTACAAGTATATAGGTACTAGCGGTATTTATATGTATGTAATGTTGTCATTTTATTACGGTATAAATCATCAATGACGTTATGTTCTTAATCTTGTATCATGAGACATTTGAACTAATATCATATGTGTCGACTACTTAGCAAATTTTCATAATTTTTAATATGTTACGTATTTTTATTAAAAAAAAAAAAAAAAAATATTCATACTGTCAAAAAATAAAAAGTCATGTGCAATTAAAAGTAAAATATAAAAGTTTTATGCAATATCCATAAAGTATATCGTTTAAAGTTATTTTATGAAAATAGCATTTGAAAATGGAAAAAGCATGTAAAGTGAAAAAGCACTTATTGATTCGCGAAGTATAAATATAGAACAATCGCATTTTCAAGTCTTTCGTTATGTTTCACTCTTGATTTTCCCACTAAATTGAATTGCTGAAACTCAATGAGAAATTTATTATTATTTTGCTAACGTACCATCAAAAAAAAAATATTTGATATTCAAACTAAATTTATCTTTCTCCTCGAATTGATATTTTTTTTATCCACTTACTTATTTGACTTACTGATCAATTTAGTTTTGCTTTGTTTATGAAACTCCATGAGCTACTGTGAGTGCGAAAAAAAAATGAAACTATCAGTTTCGTGCAGTTAACATTTAATGATGGATGATAAGCATGGAACTTAACTATGAACTTACATATTATGTTAGGTTGTAGGAAGGTGCAATAAGTATATAAAATACAATTATTTTCTACCCTTCTCCTCCGAACCAAGGACCTCACAATATCCAACATCGCGATTTGTTTTTTTTTTTTTTTTTGCTCATTACAAGGTTTTTAAAAAATAAGCCAATTTCATATAGAATTTCCAATAAATACCAAATCTTCACATAATCAAATTAGTAGTAGGTCCTCAACGCACTTGTGTTTCTATCTAATTGTGCTTAATATTCCTTCAAAAACTCATCTTACAAAGTCGACACGATAGTCATATATTTATTACCATTTGAACGAAATCGACCTCGCAAATGCGGGCTGTATTATAACACACATACATATAAGGAGGGCGCAGCTGTGTCGCTGGCGAACAGAATGCGAGAAAACCGGAAAAGGCGTATCGCTACCGCCGCACACACATACATACATACATACATACATACATATAGTATACTCATACACACACACATACATATATATGTACGTAGGCGCTTTTGCGTGCACTGGCCAAGGAGCACGCGAGCCACGATTAGCCTTATCATTTGGCCGAGAGCGATTAAGGCCGCCGCGTACTCGCACACTTGCTTCGAACACTTTTGCGCTACTCTCACTCACTCTCTTTCTCTCTCTCTCTCGGCAATATTTTTTTTTCTTCAGTATTGTGCGCTTTCATCGCGGTCTTTGTTTCTCCCTTCCCTCCCTCGTCCCCTCTTTCTCTCTTCCCCTCGTGGAATACGTAATTTCTTTTTTTTTTCTGCATGCCTTTTTTTTTTCTTTTATCGTTGTTATAAGCTCGATATGCGTTTGTCGCTTCGCTCGAGTACCTATAACTATAAAAGCCAGTCGTCAATTATATTTGCCTGCGTGTATTTGTAAGTGTGTATGTATATGTATGTGCAATTGTGCTAATAATAATTTCCAATGACTGACAGCCTCGGATGCTTTCTACTTGCAATTAGCACGACTCACCGCTCGCGAGCCCGAAATGTGTCTCGATGGTAATGTCAGACACGCGAGAAGGGAGAAGGGGAAGAGAGAGAGAAAGAGAGCTTTGATGCGTATTAATGTTGCCAGATATAGGATCTTCGATCTTTGAATTTCTAATAAATTTTAACTTTATGTCTCTCAAAAATTTTAAATTTATTAGAATTATTTTTTTTTTGCTTTTAGCTTTTTTTTCTTTTTTGAAATAGTGAGAATTTGAATATCGGTTATCACGTCTGACTAATCTATGTACATGTACACTTTCGAAAAGTGAAATGTGGTTTGGTTAAGTTTTAACTGGTGTAATTTTGTTGGATTGTGTTTGTTGGCAATTTGCATTTTTTATAGATTCAGCGATAATTATAAAGAAAAAAAAAAAGAAAAAAAGTAAATTTGAAAAGTGGTATGCAATTTTTTTTTCTACCTTTTTTTTAGAGTGAAAAAATAATTATACGTTAGATGTAGGGGGTGATAAATTGTTTTTTTGTTCGTAAGTGTATTAAGAATTATAAATAAAATATATTTATGTATATTCATTTTTAGTAGGTATAATGTTTGGCTGAATTTAACCAAATCAAATATTTAGATGATTTTATATACATAAGCTAATTTAATATACTGAAATACATTTAATAAACGACAGGTAAAGCAGTTATTTTAGTCTAAAATTTGATTCTTCTCGTTGTTCAAGCGAATATTGGAATTAGTAATAATGGCTGTTTGCTATTTATAAAATGAACAGACTTCCACAAATCTTAAATACTTACAAATGCCGGCAAGTAATGTGTTTAAATGATCCAACTAAAATTTACCTAATTAATTATATACGAAAATAAACGTTTCATTGATATAAATAAAAAAAAAAAAGATTACTGAAACAGTCTTTCAAACATTAGTGTCAATTTATTTGAAGTACGTCTTTCTATTTTCATCAAAATTAGTTCAAAATAAAATTTTATAATTTAAATTGTTCATTTTTATAAAAATGAATAAACTTCAATAACAAAGTTAGTTATATCCAAATTAAAAAAAAATCCAATATCTGGCAACTATAATAACCATCTAATTATTATAATATCGAATTCACGCATAAAAAACTAAATATGTGTATTTATCAATACACATAATCTCCGTTTTTATACGACAAAGTCAAGTGCATTAGAAACAAGTTGATCCGCAAACCAAGTCGACACTGCTACCAACATCGTCGAAACAGTAAAACAAAGAAGCCCAACAAATGAAAAAAAGTAGTATTAATCGAATCGAGTCAAGAGCGCAAGAACCTTAAAAAAAAAACCAAGAACAATGATTCAGTAGCTGTATCGACTTTGGTTTATCATTCCCTTCCAACAACTCCTCCTTTTTCTTTCCTCTCACTCAACACACATTTATAATCACACAAAATTGTAAATATCCACAAATTAAAGATTATGAAAATATAATATAATAAATATATATCGGTGGCGAATTTTACTGACCTGTTAAAAATCTCCTTGAGTTCATGCTCAGACACAAACTGTCCAAGATTAGCAACAAAGAGAGTAGAGCAGGGCGCATTGCTAACGGCTATGCTAGGCTGCGAGGACGATGAGCCGACTGGTGAGGCGAGTGCTGGCGACGACAAGAAATGTGGCATCGAGGCGTGTATTGACGTCAAAGCCGTTGGATGTGGCAGGGACATTGGTCCTTGCTGTGTTGTTCGTTCGTTTGTTAAGGAAAAAGTTTGAATTAAAATCGGTGTTTAATTTTTCTTACTCTCCGTACATATACATAGGCATATCATTGGCTATATTATTACGTATATTATTACGTATAGTGCGTGTGCGATATAAATTCTCTGTATAGATGTATAGACGGCTTAGTCGTTAATAACGCCGTTGTTATATTATATAGGTACTATATATGTTTGCTCGCGTGTAAACTTTGGTGCGTTGCGTGTACACAAGTGCGAGAGCGGCTCGCTAGTGCTGATTTTTTTTTCTGTACTTCGACGTAGGTTGTACTACTGTAGCGAATAGCAATTTTTCTTTACTTTTCGCGTTGTAGGTGCATAGAATTATTTTTTTTCGAAATAGTTTGTTGTTGGCTTTATAGTGCAAAAGAGCTTTTTGTATAATTGTTGCTTCGATAGATTGTTTGTTAGATTATGCGATTTTTTGACGTTGTTCGTTGCAATTTAATGAATTAAAAAATTTTTAGATTGTGAATGGTTATTTGAGTTATATTGACACAAAATTGTCAATTGTAATACTTGTATTTGCTCAACCAATTGCAAAATGTTTTATTGAACAATATAAATACAATGCTTTTTGGAATATTATTTGGATCACGAGTAAAGTGCAAAGAAAAATGACTTTTCGTTATAATCTATATTTTTTTGTTTTTTAATAAAGTTAAATATTGAAATTTGCGTTTCTATGAACATTTCGAAATTTTATTGTTACGTTATCTGAAATTTTTAAATTACTTAATTTCTTTTAAAATATCAATATCTTTATAAACGAATATGACTCATGCATTAAATACGTTTAGTCATGGGCAAAATTATTTACCAACGTATCATTTATTTAAAAAACTATATTTTTATAAAATCCAATAATTTGCACGAAAAAAAAAAAAAAAAATAGAAATCCCATCCGAGAAAGTTATACATCATAGTCAATCCCAAACGTCCATCAGCGTCACTAAACCTGGCAGTTGGTAATTTTGCCCATGGCTGAAATACCCAGACGAGTATAAGTGATATATATCTGCGCGCGTGCGTTAGCTTAAAACATTAGACACACGTGATTATATATCCGTTACTTTTCTCGATTAATTTTCACGTATATTATAACGTACACGATAACTAAAAAAGAACGAGAAAAATAAAAAAGAAAGAGAAATTAAACAAAAAAAAGAATAAAGAAATAACACCCAGAGAAAAAGAGAGAAAGAGAAAGAGAGAGAGAGTTGAAGTCACTAACGTGCATCGGGGCGCTCGTCGGCGGCTCCAGAGCTTTGTCTGCAGATAGTCAAAGATAGGAACGTACGGGGACCTGTGGATGCAGCGCGGGATGGACGAGTGTTGCGTGCTGCAATGTGGCGGGTAGCTCTCCCGCCGCGGTCGAATAAGCCAATGGATGATGCCAGAGCTCCGGTCCACCCGGGAAGAACGGGCTTCCTAGCGCTGTGAACAGTATGAAAAACAAAAAAAAAAAAAGCAGGAACACGCCACCAATGGACGTGCGTTAGTATATCGAGTTTTATTTTTATATTTTTTTTAATATTTTATTTTTTATTATTGTTGTATTTTGTGTTTTTTTTCTTTTCTTTTTTTTGGGAGACTTTGTTGTATCTGTGTTTTGGTTTGATAGTTTTTAGACCTGTCTGTGTTCTTTTGGATGAAATTTTATTTTGATGCTTGAAAAGTCGGTTATACGTGTGTTGTTACTGTTATTTCGATTTGAGTTTAGTTTAAAGAATATGTGGATGTTGGATGTCTATATATATTTTTATGTAGAGATTTTTCAGCGAGAACTCTGAAAATTTTAGTTTCGACTAAGTTTGTAAAATTTTAAACTTTGTACTTTGCATTTACTGAGAGAAAGAGTTTGGGCGACGAAAAAGTTTAATGCAACTTTTAATGCACGTTATTTTAAGTATACAATATATACATATGTATATAAAATGTAAGAAATTTAAAATCTTACTTTGAATTTTTATTAAATTTGTATAACGTTATTTTAAACATTTCATCTTTTAGACTTGTTTTTTACAAGTTGGTAAAAAAAAAAATAAAAATTAATTCTAAAAAAGTATAGCTGATACTTTACAAAACTTGACTTTTTCTATCGAATAAACAACGTTGTTTATTATTGTTATGAAAAAAAAAAAAATAAAAAAAATGAACTTTTCGTATCTATAATTGATTCCAGTAAACATATATTTCAATATTTAACACATGCTTGTTAGTGTGTTCAAACAATAACGGAATTGAGCATCTCTTAATTAAGTTAATAGTAAATCGATAATAAAATGTTAATTATTCATCGTTTCCAACCAAATTTTACTGACTACTATAAAATCGATAAAACTTTTGATATTCAAAACCAAGCATACCACAATCAAATATTATTAGAATGCAAGTATGTCAACAAACATTGCCTTTTGATTAACATAAAATGTTCAACAATTCATGATTTTGCTACAATTAATTTTATTGACATATATTGTTATTAAGAGATTATAAATTTATAATAATATTTGTTATTGTTACATCAGATAATATTGATATTGTATTTCGATAATTAAATTAAAATGATTATTTAAATTAAATAACACTAGTGAAACAAAAAAATACGTTGTAATAAATTACAATGATCTTTAACGAATCACTATTAATTTCGCTTAAAAAAATATATATTCCAGAAAGCTTATTATAATAACAAATTTTTTCAAAATCACGTTTGACCTGATAAACCTGACAACCTAAGTTACGTTCGCGTGACATACAATGAAAATAACAAAACCATCACCATTAATGAATATTTTTCATGAATATGAAAAATTGAATGAATAAAACAAGAAAGAAAAAACAAAAATTAGAAAATGAAAAGTCTACCCTCCCCTGTGTGTACCAAAAGAAAGATATCCTCAACAACCGCATCACACGCCACACATACACACAGAGAGAGAAACACGAAGGCACATACATAAAGCCGTTAAGTTCAAGCTTTACGAGCTCTCGACCTCGTACACTGCGTCTCTCTCACAAGCTAACCCTCCACCTCTACTATGCTTTTCTATACATATACCAGTCGGCTACCGCAGCGGAAGCTATACGCGATCGACTTCAAGCCGAGAACTAACCACTACAGGTATATATATATATAGGTAGGTAGACTACATCCCTTGAATTTTTCTTTAACCCGTTCGAAGCTTTTTCTCGTTATATCGTCCAGTTTGTTACTTTGTTGTCACGTATGTGTGTATACGGTGTGCACCCCATGCATCATACTTTATTAACGCTAGACTAATTTTTATGTTATAAGCGATATATTATGTAGGCTACTTTATACGTAAAAACTGTCATTGGCTTATCGAACCAGTGGACGAATATTAGCAGAGATTTTTTTTTGCTGGGTTACCTATTGAAGACCGCGAATCGAGGTTATCGCGTTACCGTAACTCGTTGTTGAATTGGTTGTGAGAGAAACATTTGTCGTCGTGCCTGCTATATACGTTTATTTTAACTGTCGATGATTGTGAAAAAAAAACAATCGAATCTTGATCTGTATTCCGATATTACTTTCAACGATGTATAGTTGAGGATATAGATATTTTATACTTGTTCTACTTTTAGCTTTAATAAATTTGCATGAATTTTACGAGTTTAATTTCTTGTGAGTTTGATTGTGTAGGTTTTAGATTATATAAAAATTTTTTTACATGAGAAAATTATTTTGAGTATTTTTGAAAAATTTTAACCTGTATGGATGACTAATATACTGTTTAAAATCGATATCGTATATTATAGCAAGTTTTATAAAGTTGTGTAATATAGCTTTTAGACACACGTTAAGAACTCGATGAATAAAAAAGTTGCTTTTTTATTATTTCAACGTTTTTCGTAACAACAGTAGCGAGCTTAAAAGTAGATTCAATTTACAGTTAATTTTTTTTTCCTTCTTTTTTGTTTTTTTGTTACGTCCAGAGTTCATTAAATCCTTGAAAATCTACAGAATTATTCATACTGTTTTTACCGTATCTACTTTGTTCTTTCCTCTTTAAAATTTTATAAACCCAGAAGGGTTTTCATTGGATCTTCCGGACAAAAATAAATCATTTATTTTCGAATCTACTGAAAAGATTTTTATAATCTAAGGACAAAACGGACACTCAACAAAAGTTATATTTAACCTTTAAAAATATTTGTATAGCATATAAAAATATTGTTCGTTTTTTTTTCATAATACTTTAAATTCTATTGTTACAATTTAAACGTCAAATCAACAATTTCACAAACAAACAAAACAAAAATAACAAATCAGTTGAAATTTAAATCACTCCGATAATATAATAAACAACTTCTCTCGCGTCCTACATATTCACACACACACATACACACGAAAACGCATATAAAAGCTCGAAACTTAATCGATATAGCTCATACATAACTCGTAACGACCTCACCTATATACCACACACCATCCACGTAATCGCAAAATAATGCCTCTACATATACATACATACATACCACCCCTTCCTTCTCTTCCTCTACCCACGTTCGACAAAGCCATGCGTAATCCTTCCTCGGCAGTACACTATTTTTCAAAATTCAATCACATTTTTTTTTCTTCTTTCTTTTATAAAGCACACCGCAAGCTAAGCCGTGAGTCGTAACCCGCTCCTATACGTTGTTATATATACATACATATACATACACACGCGCGAGCTCCCAGTGCTATCGATTTTCACTTACGGCTCACCTCACCTTCTTTCCTATCCCATCTACATATATACCTTCCTTATTATTTTGCCTACGGAGCTATATAGTATTAATACTAGTATACTTGTGTGTGAGGGTCGTGTGATGGCATATAGACAAGTCGTCATCAAATGCGAATGTGCACACCTTAAAATATTCCTCATCTTTTCATCTATAGCTATCTAAGATCGTAGCTACTCTGGTACCTATACTTCTATTAGAATAAGATTTTAAAGCTTCGTCGTCTACTGTTATAATATTGATAATTCTGTAGAACTACTACTACTATTACTATTATAAAACTCGAGTATAACGAAATAATACCTTTATATAGAGAGTACAGGTTGAAATTCAGTATACGAGATTAATTTCAGAGAACTACTCGTCCCCTTGTCCTCGGGTTTACTTTTCATTTTCCATTTTTGCGTTTTAATTGTGAATAATGGATCGCTAAGAGTTGTATGGGATTTTATATACATATATATTATATGAAATGAATTTTCAGGTATACATATAGATACATAAACTCGTTGAGTCTCGTTATTCACAATTGTATATAGGTAGTTGAAAAACATTAAATTATCGACTGTTTTTATAATGATCTGAATGGAGGATTTTTACATTAGTGTTGTGTATTTATTTATTTTTTTAAAAAATATGTGAGATAAATTTGATACTTGACTTTAATTATCGAAATAAAAAAAAAGTATAAAAAATAAAATTAATTAATTTGATTAATTCTATTTCATTAATGTAATCAAAATTTTTTTAATAGATACTTATATCAAGTTTGATTTATATGCATTCTAATCATAATAAAATGTAATAAAAAAATAATAAATGTGTCACGTAGTTGGTGATTTACACCGATATAATAAAAAAAAAAGAAATAGTCACTTAAAAAAAAATTTCTTAGAGAAATCGGTAAGTGCTTTAATATATTCGAATCAGCAGCAAAAGTCACTCGTTTCTCAATATCTAATCGCTGCTCAAACTTGGCAGTATTATACACAGCTATAAGCAGTTTTCTGCGTACACTAACAAACATTCAACGATCAGAGTCGTATAAATAACCGTACCATGGTAAGACCAAAACGACAACATTAAAAAAAAAATAGAAAAAGAAAAATCGAAGAGAACGATATTTTCGCAGGAAGTTTGTGGTGTGAAAGTGAGCAAAAAAAAAAAGATAGAGAGAGACTTTGGTATTATTGTGTGAGAGAACTACTCGATCGACCCCAAAAAAAAAAACCAAAACAAAAAATTAACAAGGAAGGAAATCGAGAACAGAAAAAAAAAGGAAAATACTGAGAGCGAGATATTGATAGGAATGAGAAAACATGTGCCGACTGCTTCTACATTTGAGATCATCGTCCAAGATGAAAATTAACTTTCGATATATTACAAGCCACTTTACATGACGCAGGTATAATTATTCTTTGAAAAATATCGAGCTAACGTCGATTCTAAAATACATTTACGATCATATCTTTAGAATCTTTTATAGTAAATCTTAAACTTGATTCCTCCTATACCGCATCTATTTCACAATTTCATTTTGAAAACACACTCAACTATACCTTACCGTACTACATATAAGGTTGTTAAACTCTATCGAATTGTTTACCGCTTCTATAAGTTAGGCTTATTACTACGCCTCTAAACTTACTGTATATTATATACACTCACTGGGAATCCGTTCTATTAGCGAAATATTATAGAAAAGCTTATATCGAAGAGAACAAATTTTTCTTTTTAATTTTAACAGCGTAAATGGTTATGTACTTGCGATTACATCGTGGTAATGGAAAACAAGAAAATATTCGATTTTATAAAACAAGAAATTAGTTTTCTCTCATTCATATATAAGTGTATATTCAAGTGTAGATATAGACAGGATTTAATAAAATACAAATGTGTATGTTGGTATTTATCGTTAAAAAATATTATATTCCTATATAATATGTAGAACATATAAAAATCCAAAGCACTTGTTCATTAAATACGTTCATTAGGATTCTCATAATAAATTCTAAAATTTTTTTTCTTTTATATTATTATCTATACCTATATATTTATATATTAAATTTTATGAACCTACATAATATAGGTAATCGTTATCAAATAAAAAATTCATCTTTCAATTTTACAACTAAAATGATATTTTATTTTTTTCAATTTTTCAAACTTCACGTTTGCGTTTATATTCTCAAAGGTAAATCTTTATCTCGGACGAATATTTCTGGGTATATAGCAGGGACACTAGAAGAAAAAGAAAAAGGAAAGTAAATGAAAAAGAAGAAGAAAGGCACAAAGACAGAGAGAAAATTGAAGAGCGTAGTAACTAGAACAAAGAGAAAAAAGGAAGAGTTGTAGAAAAAAGAAAAGAAAAGAAAGAAAAGGAAAAAAAAGTAGAAGTAGATATATAGAAAGAGAGAGCACAAGAGTAAGAAGTATATAGTTAGATAGACAGACAGACAAAGAAAGAAAGTGAGGAATGAGGAGGAGGAGGAGGTGGGATGAAGTGGAGAGAAAAAAGAGAAGAAAGAAAAGAAAAGAAAAGAGAGACAAACGTATAATAATCATGATAGCGAGTGTGTACGAGTGGCGGTGCATACTTACGTCCAGTTAGAGGGTGCATCAGAGCGGGGTGCGAGGTGGCTGCTGCAGCGGCTGGTTGCTTGGGTTTGCTAACCTTTGTGTTACTTTTTGCAAATTCCAAACGTATGGTTTGTGGCATATCAGGATCGAATCTAACCCCCTGCTGCAAATATATAGAGAGCCCTAAATTAGTAAACTGGGGGGGGGGGGGGGGGGGGGGGGGGGGGGGGGGGGGGGTGGTAAGTGGGTGGTTTTTAAGGGGTGTGTATATATTAGGTCATTACAGGCTGATTTTTTTTTGGGTATAAATGCTTTTAAGGTAGATATAGAAAAAGAGAAAGATAATAGTGATAGAAAAAATTAAAAAAGAAAGCGAATTATCAAGGATTCAAACGAGTTATATGAAGCTTAAATCTTATTGTATATCGATTTATTTTTTCTTTCCGTTTCGATCTATCAAAATCCGACGACTTTATCCGGTAATCCCATCGACGATTGCTAGATTTTTTTATTAAAAAATTCAACCCCTTATTGTACATCCTTTCTAGTTTCATTATGCGTCCACAATTGCAAATATATACGCGGACAAGCAAATTCGCATTTAAACTTAATTGCAATCGCACGTATTATACATGGTAGCCCATGTATAATGTCATTAAAAATTACGTATATATGTATGTGTGTGGGTACGCGTATAGCCAAAGCCAGCGATCGAAGGATACGTCGTTATCGATTCGATGCTCTCGGACGCGTTCACGTCGTCACCCCTTTATTTTACCTTCCTGCCACGAAAAAAAGAGAAAGAAAGAGAAATAGAAAAAAAAAATAGAGAGGAAGAAAGGTGTATAAAAGAGAAGCAAAAACGAAAAAGAAAGACAGGAGCTTACTGTGTTTACAGCTTTTCTACTTTTATAAGGTTAAAGTTGCACAATAAAATTTATATATAAATATGTATTTATATATATATGCGTGATTTATAATTTTTGGTCAGTGTGTAGCAATTTTGTTTTTCTTTTTATAAAAATGATTTGTGGTAGGTAATATTTGTTTTTGGCTATACAAAAAAAAAATAAGAAATTTGGGTGAGCTCACTCTTTGCTTTAAAAAAGGCTTGTTGAAAGGGGGTGGGTGGGGTAAGGTTTAAGGCGTCGACTTATGTACGCTTATTACTCTTTCTTCCAAGCGAGCTTCCGAAATTCATTCCGAATACCCTCCTTTACCTTTATCCCCTTCTCCTGAAAGAGAGAAGAGTATAACGAAGATAAATGCATTTCCTCTGTTATAGTCAGATTCATGGCTGTAGTTATATTCAGCTGTATACGTATGTATACTCGTTCATTTGCGTCTTTGAATATTGCCAAGTTTATTAATGGACTTTGTAGATAATAGCCGTTCAAATTTTGCTTTGGATTTGGCGTTAAGTGATCGGTTTAACTATTAATAATGGATAGGAGAATTAAAGAGTGGGTGGAAGATTTT
>JAPYZE010000754.1:0-70258 GCA_030522805.1 Leptomastidea abnormis
CAAGGATTTGTCATATTTATCGTAAGACTTTTTTACGGAGCGTATTCTTCGTAAGACAATCCTACTTTATCATAGTTTTCGTACGAGGCGTCGATATGTGTGTCTGTATATATGTGGCTGTTACTACTGGCTTCAAGAACTTTTTGGGTAATCGAGTAGTATAAAGCTCCCTGGAGAAATCCTGTCAAGCTTATAAATATATATCTCGTGACTTTCTAGTAGCTTTTGAGGTAAATGTCGGATTTAAATACAGTTGGTATGATTGCAATAATTTTTTTTTAAAAATTTCATATCAATTATCATTAAATTTAATCAAATAAAATTTTAATAATCTTACAGTAAAAGGGACATATCCCTTTTAGGGCTTAACCAAATTTATATACTTTTATTCTACTAATTATAGATATAAATAAAAAAAAAAATTACAATCAATCACCAAAACACACCATTTCCAATCATCATCAATCAAAAATCATACATACATACCACCTAATGAAAAAATAGAAAAAAAAACCCATCTAATACTTGATATGAGCACAGGTACTCAATCGGTCGTTCAGACGCTGACGCTGGCGTCCAGTACTCGTGGCTCTGGAAGCTCGCGAACGTCACGCAATCACCATACAGCTATCTATGGACAAACGCGAGTACAGCACCTGAACTGGTGGCCGGGCCATCTCGTCGTACGATGTACGTGACGGCACTATATTTCACGATGACATGTATGACATCGGTTGGTTTTGGCAACGTGGCAGCTGAGACTGACAATGAAAAAATTTTTACTATCTGTATGATGATAGTCGCCGGTAAGTGTTAAAAAAAAAAAAATATATAATTAAATATTTTTTGCAAGCTCTATACCTATTATGTACGATATACATTATTAGCTTTCATTTATTCTCTCTTTGTCACTCGTGTGTGTAGTACTTGATTATATTGGCTGTGTAAATGTCCGAGAGTGAGAATTAACGTATAATACTGTATGTGTGTATGTTTGTCTGCCAAGACTGGCAGTCAAGCTTGACGCGAAAGCACAGAAACGTGTTGCTTTGTAAACCACATCTGTGTACGAGCTTGCAAAGGGAGAATGACAGAGCTTTAAACACCTCATTAACCGAAATCTACAGACATAACGTATAATAATCACATCAAATTATAAACATAATATAATTTTATTTTTTTTTTTATTGTATAATACATATTTTTCAACAGCATTATTATACGCAACGATATTCGGTCACGTTACAACGATAATACAACAGATGACCTCGGCGACGGCCAAGTATCACGACATGCTGAACAACGTTAGAGAATTCATGAAGCTTCACGAGGTGCCTAAAGCACTTAGCGAACGTGTTATGGATTACGTGGTCAGCACGTGGGCGATGACAAAGGGCCTCGATACCGATAAAGTACTTAATTATTGTCCCAAAGACATGAAGGCTGATATTTGTGTGCATCTTAATCGTAAGGTCTTTAATGAGCATCCTGCGTTCAGGTTTGTTTTATTTTTATTGTTTTATATATATATTTTTTTTAATTTTCAAAATTTTTATTGATTTATTATTGATGTATAGTTAATTGTGGTAAATGATGATAATGATGATAGTGTGTTAACGTTTACTAAGATTACACAAACACATACACCAGTCTTAGTCAGCTGTAACAATAATTGCGTTAAACTGATGACTTAATTGCCTTGTGAAAATCAAACGGTTGTAAGCATACACACACATCATCTACATACATACATATAATATAGGCCTTTAATTATATAGATATATAAACGACTATTGCATGTGTTATAATCTCGCGTGTCTATGTATATATGTGTATCTCTAATACGTTATTCTAATGCGGGATGTATGCTAATATTGGGAGGGAGGGGACTATGTATACTGTATATTATTCGGATGGTAGACAGAAGGATAGATATAGAGATATAGAGAAGGTGTAGTAGTCTAAAGCTCAACGAGCTGCGCTATGCTTCACACATACACATTATATATATACCAATATATTACAATTGTATAGTGATGATGTAGCTTGTTATATTCTCACATATATACACATACATACGTATACAGAAGATGATTCGATACAGTTGAGAGAGAGAAAGCTTATCCGAGTTGAAACAGTATACCGTGTATTAATGTGTTGATACCTACGTAGTATATGAAGAGAGAAGGAGGGGCTGTTGTAAATTTTGTAGGATCGATATTTGTGTGTGTGTGTATGTATTTGTGTGGGGGGGGAGAAAGGGGGATGAAGGAGTAAATTCCATCTAAGCTGAACTCGTACTAATTGATCTGTTAATTTTGAAGATATGATATTTGGGGAGTGAAATGTATCATTATGTTGTTTGTTTACGGTTGGATAAAATTTTATTGTAATGTGTGAAATGAATTTTTTTTATCATCTACTTAAAATATTCGATTTTTTTGTTGTTGTGATCAGCTTGTTAAGCATAATAATTTTATTTAATATTTTGATAAATAATATAATTGTTCTTGTTTTTTTCTCTGTTTGTTTTTCAACAATTTAGACTTGCATCCGACGGTTGTCTTCGGGCATTAGCAATGCACTTTACGATGTCGCATAGCGCACCTGGTGATTTACTTTATCACACCGGAGAGTCAATAGATTCGTTATGCTTCATCGTAACGGGAAGTCTCGAGGTCATACAAGACGATGAGGTTGTTGCGATATTGGGTAAAGGCGACGTGTTTGGTGATAGCTTTTGGAAAGACAACGCCGTCGGACAAAGTGCTGCTAACGTTAGAGCGCTTACTTACTGTGATCTACATACCATCAAACGTGATAAGCTACTTGAAGTGCTTGACTTTTATCAAGCGTTTGCTAACTCGTTTGCTCGCAATCTTATACTCACCTATAATCTACGTCATCGGGTAAGTGTTTTTTATTTTTTTTTTAACTTTTTTCTTTTCTTTGTTTTTTTATGAGTGATGATGGATTTTATGGGGTTGATTATTTTATGCGAGTTGCAGGGAGATTGAAATTGAAAAATTTATGAGTATCATAAAAAAATTTAATTTAAAAGTCAGCTATTTAATTTTCAGTATATGATGTGTTTAATGATACATAGTGCAATTTTAAATAATGGCATTTTAAAAATAAGAAATAATACTGTAATTGAAGTATTTTAAATTTTTGGGTATAGGTAAAGAAGGTAATAATTGAAACAATTTTTTCGTTTTGACGTTTCTTTTATTTTTCATAGTTATTCAATAACAGACTTCATCAGAATCGAATATAGTTGTGCATTTTGTGAAATTTTCTAAATTTCTCTTTCATTTCAATTTTACACGTCTTACATGCTAGAAAGAAAAAAACAAACCAACAATAGAAAGCTCAATCTTGAATTGAGTTAACAAATAACGATAGATAGAAAAAAAAAGAAACAAAGAATTTTCTTATTCACACATTTGAAAAGGCCGTTTAGTTTAAATCACGACGGATTTGCGACAACAAGCGATTTTTTTTTTTTTCGATCAGTCGCGTATAGATATAATTTTATTACGTCTCATCTAATATAGTATTGTTTTATATACTTTTTACAGCTTTCGATGCTCATTCGAATTATAATTCGATGATCGGATAGCTCGATATATATAAATCATCTCTTTTTTTTCTATAGTTGGCAAAAAAGACTAACTACGATAGTGAAGATACTTCACATCGATTTTCTCATATTTACAATGATTCTTGTTCTCCTAACTAAATAAATAGTCATTTATTATTTTTTTATTTTTTTCAATTGGTCGTTTTAAATATTGAATAAAGAAAATACATTTTCACTTAAAATATTGCAAAGTCGCACACAAAATGACATTCCGTAAATAAATTACATCGTGAGTTTTACACAATCGATGGATTATACAATATTACGATAAACGAACAAATGGACATTGTCTCGGTATCGTAAGAAAAAAATATATTATTAAAAAATATTGATTTTACAAAGACGCTAAAGTGACATTGTATACCCACGACATACTTTGCTAAAAACATCGATCAAAATTCGTTTATAATGTTTCGATAGTTGATTCATTTCGTTATCGAAGCTCGTGTTGCGCCAAGAAGGTTTACTTAAAATCTAAATAGCAGAGTTTTCGTCGCTTTTTCTTGCACTTTTGTTGAATGTCAACTTATATACAGCGATTCGCACGTTATAATGCTGCTTATCTCAATTAAACAGCATTATTTTTTCATATCTTTTTTTTAATGATATTATAGGTAGTAGATGGCGATAGGAAATCTGATTGGCTATAAATGCAAGATTGTATTTAGGTAGCTTTGATAAAAGTCTGATAACTGATAATTCAGCCATGTCTGTACTAATTGAAAAAAATATTGAGCAGATAGGCTGAAGTTATTTGCTACTTTTTTTTTTAATTTTTAGCACTGAAATACTCAAATTTTATTGTATTTCTGTCAAGCAGATTAGATTGTTTACATTATTTATTTCATACTCTTAAAAAAAACTAAGAGTTGCACAAGAAAATTCAGTAGAGTAACTTGCAAGAGCCAAACAAATATGTAGCATCTTACTTCTTTTTTTCACGAAGCCCATCACTGTGCATCTTCTTGCCAGATAATTCCAATAAAACTCTAGATGTTGGGTCTTGATCCAAAATTGACTTTGGATCTCTTTCTTCTTCATCAACTTCAGGTACCGGTCCAACACCCCAGACTTCACAGTGCTTCAGTTTGAAATTTTCCTTGCCACTAAGCTGTATATAGTTCAAAAAAGTTGTACAAGAAACACTACTCTTACCTGTCCCATACTCACAGTCCAGCCAGAGTCCAGGATAGTTTAATTGCCCTCCCATAAGAAGTCCATTGGGCATAGTTTGCTGATGCATATTGAGATACTGAAAATGAGTATTATATCCACTAGCCGAGAAGGTCAGTATCTGAGGCTCAAGCTGAAAGAGGAAGCAAGATTGTTTGCCAGTAAAGTTAGGTGAAAGCGTCCAATTATCTGAAGCAAAACCACCAAACACATGTCCATCCTCATCCTGCAATATAATAATAGTTGCACCTTGCAAAGTTATTCGTCCCAACATAGTAGAAAAAGACTCGCCATGGACTTGGCTAGAAAAAAGAAAGCGCCACTCATCTCTCAACTCAAGAGGCAGACTAAGATTAAGAAAAAGAACATCTCCAAGGCCTAGTATACTGGGAAAATGGGGTATGTTCTCGAGGCCACGACAAAGAGGCAACAGATGTAAATCAGCAGCACGAGCAGCAACAGCCTTATCACCTTTCTTCTGTGACACAAAAAAAAGGCACTGAAACACATGTGACTGTATGGCCTTGAAGGTAGCAGCTTGACGAAACCAGACTTCTATCTGATCATAAGTAAGAGTATCCCCATATTCAACCAGCTCCTCGCACAAAGTACGCGAACGCATGTTTATGCGACGTTTGTTTACAGTGCATCCTATGCTACTCCAGGATTGATAATGTGCGTTGACACAATTTTTCTGCAACGTCAGATAAGAGTTAATGGTAGCCTGGAGATACTGTAGGAACGTAGCAGTTGGTATCTCATAACATTGCTCTTCTTCGGCATAGCCTCTAAAAACCAGCTGAGTTCTCTCATCAGAGTTACCTCGTACAGTGTAAACATACAACTTGCCAAAGCTGTCTGCGTTAACAGCTGAGGCACGTTTACCAGGTTCATGGCACAAGAAACGTACAACAAATTGTAATAAAGCTTCATCTAAATGTGCCGACCAATGTTTAAATATGTCCTCGCGTTTTATCGAGCCTGAGCTTCGTGACATAGATTTGAATAAATTCTCCACAAGTGCCTGCTCCTCCGTTGACAGGATATTTGTGGAGGCCGAACGGCTCGATGATCCGTGGCCCATCTGAAATTATACAAATATACAAATTCAATAACAAACATAATATAAAATCACAGTTAATTATGTACATAGACACAAATAAGTGCGTAGTTAACATCAGCGTAAAGAGATAGGTTAGACTAACGACCTCACACTTCATAATAAAGAGAGAAAAAAAGAAAACAATTAGATAAACATACCTTGATTGAGCCGGTCCATATAAGCTATAGACTTTAATACAGGCTTCGAAGCCGTGTTACACTTGGCTCCCGATCATATCTCTGACGACTCCAAAAATCCAAAGATAACGTGAGAGAGCAGCAGCAGCAGACGCTTTTCCACTGGCTGAATCTGCTCTGCTCCGGTTGCTGATGCGTTTGTTCGCTTCAACACTCCACTTTACTCGTCTGCTCTACTGTTATGCGCACTCTATTATGCTATTATCTCTTTCTCTCTTATATATACATATACATACGTATGTATATATATATGCGTTATATATTTTGAGGTTAAGTGAGCTTATGGATCGGGTCGTCTGCTTGGTAAGGAGGGGAGTTCTGATATGCCCACTGTACTGTGCACATAGTGGGCTACTAGTGCAAGCTCTCTCTCTCATAACGTATATATAGCGAATGTATCGAGCGGTCAGGGGGTCGGGCATGCGCGTGTCGAGTTTTGGAAGAATATATATGTGTGTCGTTCGGTCGTTTTCTCTGCTTTTGTCGCTTAGCTTACTCTCCATCTCTTTTTGACTCGTGTGGATAGGAAATAACTGGCTGGATATATGTATTGGAAGCTCTCTTTCCCTCTCTCTCCTACATGTTGTTGTTCGAATGTGAGCTTTTTTTCATTTGAAATTCTAGGGGGTGAAGTTGTGAGCTTTTTGGAAAGGGGTGACTTGGCTGCAGTTATGCTTGCATTAACGGATATTCTTAAGGCCTATTTTGGACTCAAAAGTTTTATTTTTTTCTTTAATTTGTACAGGATGTTATTGTGACCTGGAGAGTTTGAGGTCACGCTTTTCACAAGCTTAACAAGATTTTTGATTTATTATTCTATTTGTTACCAGTTAGCATTTTAATTTCTTTGTTTTTCTTTTTTTTTTTTTTAATTTTGAGCTTTTTCAATTTTTCTTGTTTATAAAGTGTCACAATATTCTTGGGTTTTATTACATAGTTCTACACGAAAGCTCAAGAAACTCCATAATTCATGCATTACTCTTTTTTTTTGTCGTCGTGTCTCACCCTTTTTTGTCAAAAGTTTATCTTTAGACTTTACGAGCTTGAACATATACCCCCTATCTCTTTCTCTCCATTTAAACGCCTAAATGTAGGCCAAGCATCTCTGCAGCAGCAGAAGCAGCTTGCAATTGAGCTTTAAGTTGTGTTAAGTTCAAATTCAACCTAGCACTTAAAAAAATTATATATAGCGTCTTACAAAAATGTCATTGTTTGAAAGCTTTCTTTTAGAAATCTATCGCATAAGGACAGAAGAATATTGTTAAATCTTAAACTAATAAGCATATCTCAAAAAAATTTGATCGACTTTTGCATTGATTTATACGTAATATATATTTCGTCGAAAGCATACGAATAAGAACTGCAATATCGCAATAGCAATAACATTCTTGTAAGCTTTGTATAACTGAAGAATAGCTCCACTTCGCTGCGGCAATATATAATTTCACAGCAACGACTTTAATGACAGCAATTTCAAACTGAAAGCAAGTGAAGTCATTTTAAATTCCGAAGTATGCTCATATATAGTATAGCGTGATATATTTTTTCTTTTTTCTCTATTTTACAATAAGGTTGTTTTATTATTAATTTGGTACTAAATAATTTGCACTTTGTATCTATATATACTTACGCTAAAAATTATTTTGGAATTATCGTCGTTTTCAAATTCTTAATGGTTAAAGTGACTTTGAAAACTTGAGATTTTGTTGTTTTTCTTTTGAGAATAAAAATAAAAATGATAAAGTTTTTAAGATTAAAATGAGTATGCAGGGAGGGGGGAGGGAATGATGGTACAAAAATAGTTAATATGTTAAAGATAATTTGATAATTCTTATTATTATTGTTTTTGATTTTTCAGCTGATATTTCGTAAAGTAGCCGATGTACGAAGAGAAAAAGAGCTTGCAGAGCGTCGGAAAAACGAGCCACAGCTGGATCAATCCCAGGATCATCTCGTTCGAAAAATTTTCTCGAAGTAAGTATTGCACATGCTTTAATTTTAAGCTTAATCACTTTTTGTTCTACTTTTTAAATTTAATTGTTAAGATAATTTTTCACTTAAATAATATTTTTTTTTTCTTTTTTTTTTATACAAGTATATAATACACCTATTAGTTGTGTAAATTAAAATTGCTGAGTCGAAATACGCAGAGACAAACTTTATTAATTTAAATTACATTAAATTATCATAATGATGATAAAAAGATTTGAAAGAGTAAAAAGTGTCAGATTATGAAATATCTCAGCTTGTTTCGACACAAGCATTTAAAAAATAATGATAATAATAATCTTAAAAAACGCCTATACACAAGCTCTTTACTCATCGTTATCTTTTTTTTTTATTTTTTTTTTTATTTTTATGTCTTTGTCAATGTATATTATACGCAACACCTTTTATTTTTTTATTTTTGCTGCCGAGCCAAAAAGAAAAAAAAAGAAAAAAAGTATGTACATGTGAAAAAGCAGGCCGAAACCGAGAAAAAAAAAGAACGTGTGTACACAGAGCGACGCTGTTTGAGAAATAAAAAGGACGAAGTAGAGCAAACACAACACGGCATTATGTATATAGATATATACAAAAAGTCGAAAAGTAACAAACGAGCGAAATATGAGACGAAAAATTAAAAGAAAAAATTCACACACAAACCAAAAACAAGATAGATAGATAGATAGATAGATAGATAGATAGATAGAAATTAAAAAAAAAAAAATAAAAAATCAACAACTACAACAACAACCTACTACTTGTGTTTCGTCCATCCTCTCTATCACAAAAATCTCTATCTCTCGCTCTCTGTCTGTGTGTGCGTGCGGTGTGCGATGTTCTGGCGAACGCATACGTACGCTGCCCTTCCAATAATCAGGTTCAAGACCGAGGGGGAGCCGCAGATCACGATGGCAAGCAATCGCTCGAACCAGGACTCCGACGAGGAGCTCACCGTCTCCGTACTGCCGCCCTGGCCGAGCTTTAGGCAATTTTCATATTTCTTACGTATTAATTCATTTATTATTATTATTATTATTATTATTATTATTATTACTTTTTTATATTTGTTTCCTAATTTTTTTTTCTTATTTATTTATTTTTTTCATTTTTTTTTTAAATCTCCTTATTTCTTGAAATTGGATTATATTATAATTATTTAATCTAATGCTCTCTCTCTTTCTTGAGTATATTTTTTTATTATCCTATCTCTCTTGCTCTGTATCTCTCTCTCTATCTCTCCTATTTTCATATATTAATCTCTAGAGCTACGTAAATTAAATACCTTCCTTTTATTATTTATTTAATTTTTTTTTTAAATAATTATTGACAACATTGTTATATCGACTTTGTGTAAAAATTACTTCCTTTTAATTACTATTACTCTTGCTCTTTATCTGACTGCGTAACCATATCTATTTAATCCTTCGATTATATAATTATGTATCCTTTTATTTTTATTTAAATCATATGTTTCTTCCATTTACTCTACGAAAACTGCGTGTAATTTTTTTTTTTTTATTATTTCCATAAATTTTTGTTCTAGAAATTTATTTTAATTTTTATAATTAAGCTTCAGGTAGAGTTTAGTTAAGAAAATTCAATAATTTATTACCTTGCACTAGCTTTATTATTTTTTTTTTCTCCAATGATCTATGGCAAATTAATTCATTTAAAATTTTAATTAGTGTGGTATACTAAATTGCTTGAATTTTCTTAATCAATGCCTATAATTAAATTTGTCACGTTTTGTTGGTACGTCAATCAATATTTTTTATCCATATTTTAAATAACTGAATACGTATTGTAACGCTAGATTAAGTATCGCTATTACATGTAAATGAGGATACTTGTAATTCATGTTCACGTTTTCAGTTATATGAACAAAAAAAAAACTTAAATCACACGCCAATTTTTTTTTATTCTTAAATATAATTTAATACTGTTTTAAAACAGTAAAAAATTTTTTTAATATAAAACGTTAAACGTTATGTCAACAAAGTGTGTGATTAGATTTTTTTTTTTAAGATGAGTATGAACCGAATAAGTCAAAGAGCTTCATCAAATTTTCACAAAACCAACAAACTTCTTAAGAAATAATCATTTTAATATTTATCTGAATGCTAGAGTGCTGTAAAATATACGCCTTTAGAGATGTTATGCGCATTTTCTTCAATCTTACATATACATTTATACAATAAATATAAACCAAAATTTTTTTTAAAAACCTTAGAGAATGATGATAAGTAAGTACAAAAATTTAAAAGTAAAATGTAAAACTTTTATTGCCAGTATTGAATAGAGAAAATGTTTACTTTCACACTCGATTATTTTAATCTTCTATTATTATTATTATTATTATTATTATTATTGCTATCCTATAATCCCACATTTTGCAATTATGAATTGTTTTTTTATTTAACTTTTTATTTTGCATAGCTGCTTATAACAATGAACGATTTACATTAGGCTTGAGGAACACTTATTTCAATTGAGACTTTGACAATTTAACAATTTTTTTGCCTCTCTCTCTCTCTTTCTCTACCTTCATTTTTTTAACAAATTTATCCGCACCCAATGGCTTTTATCTTCCTTGAATTTATTTCTTTTATACGAGTACAATACGAACTTACACATTCTCTCTTCTTCCAGTACTAGCAATTTTTTTTTAGTAAATTTCGCGTGATACATATAATATATTATATGCGATGCATGCATCTGATACACTCTAGGATTCAAATTTATCTTTATTCACCTGTATTGAAATTTTTTTTTTTTAATACTAGTAATAATAATGAATTTACCGAAAATTTAATGAAAACTTTAAATATATTATATTTTTATTAAATCGTTTTAAAGTGATGTTGGAAATTCTTTTTTTAATTCCACAAAAAACGAAAATAAAAATTATTGTATTTAAAGTTTT
Organism: Leptomastidea abnormis; assembly: GCA_030522805.1. Classification (NCBI taxonomy): domain Eukaryota; kingdom Metazoa; phylum Arthropoda; class Insecta; order Hymenoptera; family Encyrtidae; genus Leptomastidea; species Leptomastidea abnormis. The sequence goes on from JAPYZE010000754.1 coordinate 11,025, forward strand.
TGTGAATAACAAGTAAACGTTTGTATTCGAATTGACGATACTGTAAAGTTAAATTAAAATTTATTTAATCTTATTTCATTCAAGACATTGATTGGCTTAGTCACTAGATCGTCGATTTCGAAATCCACAATTCATGGGTTCGATTCTCGACGTTCATCTTTGATTAAGTCATTATACAAGACATCATCATACCGAAATATACTTGATAAAGTATTAAAAAAGGCTTTATACAACAAAAAATGATCTTGAGTACTTCAATCTATATAGCCTGCATTAATATTTTAATATAATTTTGCAGTACCGATGTAAAACCGTTAACTTGTTATACTTTATTTATTTAATAAAAGCCACTCTTTATTATGCCAGACTTTACCACCAATAAAATTTCTTTTTTTTTTTTTGTTACCTACTGTCCAACCTGTAGGCACACCAAAGTAGGTTGCTCGTGAACACCTGGAGCTGTGTCCTTTTTTTTATTATTAATTACTACGAATTTATTATAATATATATTATTATACATTCTAGTTTTATTTTTAAAACATTTATACTCAATATTATATTATAAATTTAATTATATTAGTCTAAGGCAATTTATATAAAAAAATTTTTTAGCGCCTCTGTAGCAAATGACTTGAGCCGTGATATATTATTATAAAACCATGTATACCTGCCGTACACCTGTAAAAGCTCGTTTACTTATTTATTTTTTCTTTAAAATAATGCTACAAAAAAAAAAGAAATTCATCTTGCAACAACGATTTTTAAACAATTTAATTTTGTATATACGTTTAATAATTTAATTTAATTTTTAAACAATCAAAAAAATATACAAAAATATTTTCACAATTTAACACTTAATTGCTTGATGGATTTTTAACCAAATGCGTTATATCTATATCCTGCGCTATATATTCACCTCAACCCTTATTCCTTACCCACAGCAATATATACATCAAACAATTCACGTATATACGTACATACACATAATCGTATACAAAACGAACAACCTTATATAATCCCAAAAATATATAAATCTATTTCTCTCGCACCCGTAAACATATCTCGCAGCCTTTATAATATAGCCCACAGTAATATAACTTGCCTGAACAATATAGAAATAACAACACACGATGCCGATTATAATATATCCCGAGCTGATATATCGTGATATGTATATGTAATAAGCCTGCGCCTATTATATATCTTGCCAAAAGCTTTTATTCCCCTTATAAACCCCACCCACCCTTTTTTATCTGTACCTTTATACACCATCTGCCACTTTTTTTTTTCTTAATAATCTCACACCATATGTAAACCTACGGCATATAAGAAAACGAAAAAAAAAAAAAAATACAAACACTAACATATAACATTTATATATTTTTATAAAAAATAATCTGCCAAAAAAAGCAGCGATGCATAATTATAATATTATATATAAATAAAGTCTTGAAAAGTATATACATAATTGCATCCATAGATCTCAAGAGCTTCGATTATATAATTAAACTCTTATTTATTTAATCTTTTTTTTTATTATTATTATTATAACCCACCTTATTATATATTAAAAAACAACTATTTAGATTATTCGTATTTAAATTACATTTATCTTTCTCGCTTGTAATATTATACATATATATAAATATAAAAATAAAAATAAATAATTAACAATTATTACGAGCGATCCAAAAAAAAAAAAAAAAAAGATTCGTAACGAAGTTTCACAGTTTCTACGCATTGTCATGCCCAAATAGGTTTAGAAGAGAACGTCATGCCGCTGATGTTGAAAAAGGCGATGGTAAAGATGGCAAGGATATGGAGCAAAGCTCACAGGTGATGATGAGGAAGGTATCTTCATCTGGTGATGATACTGGATCAGGAAGGGCACGGCCTAGCAAGTGGGGTCGACTGCTTGGTTAGTTTTTGATTTTTTTATGTATATGGATACTAATTATACCTATAAAATATCCTTTTACATCCATTAAATGACATATTTTTATTTGATTTTTTTTTTTTTAAGAAAAAAAAGGGGAAAGAGATTTTTTTTATGTTGACCCGATTTTTTTGAGATACTTGCGGTTATTGGTTGATTCCGTTTCGTTTTGTGAAATATATGTATCACTATATAATACATGTGTACGTGGTTTGAACTAAATTGATGATTGAGAAAATCAATAATATGTGGGTTACGTAATCTTGAATTTAAAGCTGCTAAAAAGTAAAAGTGATTTTACGTAATCATTAAAGACTATTTTAAAGATAATGAAATAAAAGTATGAATTTATGTGTATTATTTTTAATAAATACATGTTAGTCAAAATATTTAAAAAAAAAAAATAATTTATGAAAGAAAATAATCAGTCTAATTAAAAATAAAAAAAAAAAATAAAGAATATTAAAAAAACTATGATATTGTAGACCTTAAAAAAGGACGTATGTCGAGGATAAGAAAGCAGCAGGAGGAGGAAGCGTCTGATTCAAAAAGTATGTCCGATACGTTAACTTCGGCTTTGCCCGATCAAGATGCTATTATGGACTACCTGTATAATCTGCTAATAAGTACTTGCTAATAACAACATTAAGCTTAATCCCTGTTTGATATATTTGTATTATTTTTTTTTTTTTTTATATAACTGTAATTTTTCTTCTATATATATTATATCATTGTATTAATTGTATTACACTTGAAAATTTCTAATGTTTTTACATACATGTTTTTGATTGTATATCGATAACATATAATATTAAATTTGTTGGACAACATTAATACACAATTAATTTAAAATTAAAAAAAAAAAAAGAAAATAATGTTTGTGACACATAAGTTTGAACAACAATATAAACACGTCCATATAAATGTACATGCTCAATTTAATTTCACGTAATGTCATTATCAAAAGCAGTAGTAACAAATTAAAGTAACTATAGCTTTAAAATATTATGTATATGTGTATTGTCGAGCTTTATATATTTATATGGATATAATAATTATTTTGGGCAGTAATTATTTATTTATTTATTTATTTTAATTTTTCTAAAACGATGTATTTAAATGTATATTTGGTAATTTATTATCTGGAAGCTATAGCACATACGTATATAAAAAGCTGAAATTTGAAATAATATTTGAAATTTTTAAACGTCAACCCCAATTTGTTTTATATATTTATAAGCATTAATGTTTTGCCGAAATCCTACATATCGATAAACGTATATACAAATTATATATTAATATATTCATAAATTAAATTATCATAATCAAATCAATCGTTATCAACAACACTCCATTACCTCAAAAAAAAAACCCCAATAAATCTACCCTCCTACAAGTTCACAATAATAAATCCCATCACATCCTTATCCAAACCCATTAAAAAAAAAAAAAAAAAAAATTAATAACCATCTTACCCACTAACCCAAATAAAATTACAGGAAGCTCGAGCCTGGATTCGGGTAGCGATGGAGGTAGTGGTCCAGATTCGTTTAAACGAACCCTATCAACACGAGACTCGCGTGCGGGTTCGAGCGCAGGTACAAACAAGGTCTTTCCAAAATTGGCCGGTAAAATTGCCGGTACGATCGAGGAAGATGCCGAGATCGTTAAGGACTCGGCCGGTCAGACCCTTGCCCTCCAGGCCTCCAAACAGCTTCAGATGCGTAAGCTCGAAAGTTATGACGGTGGCCTCATCGTACAGCCTAGTCACGAAAGGGAAATACTTGCGGCTGTTCTTGAGGTCAGAGACTTATTTTTTTTTTGTCAAGAAATTATAAAATTGTCTGTATACTTAATAAATATATAAAAAAAAAAAAAATAGGTGAAGGTCGACCTGAAATTGGAGGTCCAGCGGGTTAATCAACGTCTTGCTAAAATCGAAGACATGTTACAAGCGTTATTATCGCGTGTGCCACCTCCTGTACAGACAACCTCAACCGCAACCTCACCACCACCACCACCACCGCCATCAAGCTCTGCTCTATCGCCTTTTTCACCACCGCCAACGTCGCAACAATCACCCCAACTATCCCAGCATCAACAGCTGCAACAACAACAACAGCAACAGCAACAAGCAAGAAGTTTAAGTGCAATGGTTGCAGCAATGTCATCATCGTCAGGGCCTACAACGCCACAAAGTCCTATTGGTGGTGGTGGTGGTAGTGGATCTGTGGGACCTGCATCGACTACAACTAGTCCGGGACAGGAAAGCAGATCTAGTCCTGGACCACAACAACAAAGTAGTGCTCGTGAGAGGTGAGTTTTTCTTTATGGTGATATTAAATTTTAGTTTTTGAGAGTAGGTCTATTATTATATTGTATTGTATCGAGAATTTAATAATTTTTTCTTTTATATATTTTGATGTAATCGGTATTTTTCTAATTTGTATTTTAAACTATTTGTACTCTATTTTATCTTCTATATTTTCTATTGATATTGTGTAATATATAACTGGTAGAGAAAAGTATTCAATGGTATTTTAATGTATTTTTTTTTTCATTTTGAGCAATTAGTGAGAGGACACTAGGATATAAAATTGACTTAATAATAATAATATTATGTATATGAAATTTTTTTGCTCTGAATCCTTAAATAATAGTAATTATCCATTTACCTTGCTAGCATGTAAACCTCACTAAAGCACCATTAGTTGTATAATCCATCAAATGCACTTCTTTCTTAATCTATACTATAACTATATCTAAATGTTTGATTACTCAATATCACAGTAGTTATGTCTATCAAATCTTTTTTTTTTCAAATAATGCAAATGTAAAAAAAAAAAAAAATATTGATATCTTTAGTAACCTGGTAACATATAAAAAAAATAGATGATTTTAGTGCCCTGGAATGTTATATACCATCACGGACCCAATTACCTGACCAACAGTGACCTTTTCTTAAATTTTAAAATACCTAATGAATTAAAAAAAAAAACAACCAGCATGAATATTAAAAATGAATTAATGTACTATTCTATTAAATGTGCTCTAACTCTCTATATACTATATCTCCTAAAATCTATATTATACCATATATACCTTCAAATTGTATATATATAAATTAAACGACAAATAATTTTATGACGGTATTATGTTGCATTTATGTGCATATAATATAATCCTATCTTACTGCTGCATGATAAATGTTTTTATTTAATGATTCACGATCCGAGATATTTAGATATTATTACTTGGACGTGATTAAATGTACCATAAAGTATATATATATATATATATATACCAGAGTGACCTACTTCTAAAATGTAGATCTAATATACCGATGCATGTTCCTCAAAAAAAAAAAGAAAATATATATAATATTTATTAATATTTTTTTTTTAAAGCTACCGTTTAGTGTCTTTTTAATTTATTATCGGTGTATATATATAATTGTATATAAATTATATGTATAAATTATATTAAATATTAGAAAATAATATTTTATTAATAATATTATTTTGAATATATTTTACTTTAGTTTGTTAAAAAAACTTTTTGGAATAATATTGACGTATGCTCCTTTTTTTTAATTAAAATGATTAAAATTTAATAATTATTAAAAATAAATTTATGTCTGTAATAATATGGACTGAATACTTGAAAATAATAAATACTGCTGGAAAAAAAATTATACAAGATTCTTAATAAAAAAAATTAATATATTAAACGAAAATTAAAAATACATATAAATTAACGCGTATAAAAAATTAGGAAAAAAAGGAGATGAAATAATAATCAAGATGAGCTATTAAAAACTTGTCAATTTTTATTTCATTTTTTGCTACGCTGTAATCAGGAATTGGGTCTTGATCAGAAACTGGGTCCGTGCCGGTATATACAAACCAAAAGGGTAGGTACACATATTTTTAGTATAAATACATTTCAGATAATAACTCGTGAACTTTATTTTTTTAATTTGAGACATTATTTTTTTAAATCCAATTCATTTAACAAGCAAAATTTAATCTTGTTTAATTCGCTTAAAAATTTTAATTTCTTTTTTTTCGAGGTAAGTGTTTTATTTATTGAGCGACTAGATTTACATTAACTTAACATTAAAAACAAAAACAATTTTCAATTTTCTAAATAAATTATAAAATTCTATCAAAATTAAAAAAAAAAGAAACAAAAGATACACATACAAATATCGTTCAGTAGATAAGACACTTACTTCGCATTGGAAAAATATAAGATCGAGAGCACGACGCCTCCCTTAGTAAAACTTATTGGTTTTGCAGTGAAACCCCCTCAGCAGCTTCTGCAACAGATCGTCTACTGCCTAAGGACCAACAACAACAACAACAGCAACAATCGCCATCAATACAGCCAGCTTCATCAACAAGCTCGATAATCGCGTCATCGAGTTCGGTACATCATCATCACCATCATCATCACCATCATCCCCATCAATCACGCGATGATAATCGCGAGCTGCTTGAACGCCTACAATCCACTCCCACTCAGCAACAGCACCAACAATCACAGCAGCAACAACCGGTTCCGGGGTTGTTAAGCCCAGGTCCAAGTGGCGCAGGCATAACAACAACAACAACTAGTGCAAGCGGCGAATCTGGTATCGGAGGCGGTGTTGGTAACACAGGTGTTGTCCAGCAGCCCACAGCCCTCGGGCCATTACTTTTACGTAAACGTAGAAGTAAATCGCGCAACAAGGGTGCGGCGCCGCTGGCCCCACTCGCCTCCCAACCGATCAGTCCAACCGAACCAACGGAGAGCACGCAAATGCTACCCCCGGAACCAGGTGATTCTGATCAGCAACAACAGCAGCAACGTAGCTCCGAAGCTAGAGAACGTAGTGGTGAACGTAAGAGGCCAGCACCAAGGCCGAATCGTGAATATTTGTGAACTATGCTCGTGGAAGCAGTATTGCTTAGTAGCAGCAGCAGCAGCAACAGTAAAAGTGTTTATTATGGACTGCTTTATGACTCTATTTGTCGCTCTTTATTATAATATATAAAAAACATTATATTAATATTGCGCGGCTGTAACATAAAAAAAAAACAAAAAACTTTTCATGTGAAAGTGAAGCCGATTTATTTAATTTCAAGGCTAGTGCTATCTAAAGGGCGCATATCCCTAATTATATATTTATAAATATAAATATAACGATATACTCGCGATAATAATATACGATGCATATAAAGTCGATTACGGTGATTTTTCGACTCGCAGAATATATATTATTATTATAATATATAAATGGCTTGTATGAAAGCCTGTTATTATTATTATTATAAGTCACGATTGTTTTATCTTTGATCGTTGTATAACTTTGTGAGATTATGATTATGATGATTATTATATACCTTGATCTCCTCTGTTTCCTAAATTTTTTTTTTTTTTATGAGCTTGGAGGTGACCGATTTCAAAATTATGCAATTTATTTAAAATTTTGTTTGTTTTTATATTGTAACAGGTGAAATTTTTGTTATACTGATGAGGTATATATTTATATGGACACTTTGCACTTAAGGACCATAAGAGCGAGAGCTTTACTACGTTTTTATTATATACAAGCTTCTTTTGTCGCGGTTTTTTGTCAAACTCTTTTAATCAGTTATTACATTTACGAATTCGATCATAGATTTGATTTTAAAATGACAATGCTTTTACTTGTGTACTGATTAAAAATTAGAAATGGTTTAATCAATTTAGAGAGGAATAAATAAATGCTTGAGGATTTTATGATTATTAATTTATTTTTTCATTAATTAAAAATTTTAACGCATTAACGACTACTCAACTTTACATTGCTTCTTAAAAAGTGACTTATTTGCTTGAAAAAAAAATGGTTGTGAATCATGAAAGTTGTTTAAATTTCGTGATCAGGCTTGTATATCGCATTTATTTCGCTACAATAACAATTTTTATAAATATTAATTTATTTGATGATTAATGTAACTTGGAATTGATTATAAAAACAACAACTGTTAACGATGAATATATATTATTATATAAATATACAAATCTTAAATAATCTAATTTCATAAAAAAGCAGTATTAGCACTTGTAAATAAAATCGAGCACCAAAAAAGAAAAAAAAAACGTCGCGAATTGCAGCCTATATATGAATATAAGAAATAACGATAATATGACCTCACAGCTTTTCTACTAAACCCCAGCCTCTACACTTATATTAAAAAAAAATAATATATATATTGTATAAATACAGTGTTATCGCGATTCGAAGCCTGTAAATTAATTCGCGATTACTCAAGGTGCAGTTTTCGACGGTTATAAAGCTCGCAATCCTGTACCACTATCGCGCTGCCAGTACCACTATCACCTTTTCTTTGAGAAAAAAAAATTTAATAAGAAAATGAAAAAAAATATAATATATTGCTCATTGGTCAGAGTAAAAAATCTTATACTTAATTAATCGGTTCACCTCCAAATAAGCATATTTCATTCCTGCCTTGTCCTCATCTCTCACCTGTAATACCATACATTCCATTTTAACACAATCTGATACGACGATAAACGTGACACAAAAACACACAAAAAATATATACACTTTCTTCGATGCGAAAAATCCACGACGCACGTTTAACGCTTCTTTAACGATTAAACTTATAAATATATAAATATACAAATTTTAAAAACAAAAACAAACAAACTGAATAAAGACACTTACGAGAATTGAAGCCAGATTTTTACTAGTGATACATTTTTTCGAGTGTGTTAGGACGACATTTGTTTAAAATAAAACGCATTTAATTATACATGAATAATATATGAATAATATAAATAAGAAGCGCGCGTTTTTTTTTTGGCTTCGGAGCTGTGCGGCTGTTAACCGCGTCTCTCTTTTCATTTACCAATTTACATTTATTCACAAAATCACATTGCATACTCAGAGACACGCAAATACATACACGTACATGTGTGAGTTTGAATATGATATGGATGAGTGAGTGTGAGCGAGAGAAAAAAAGGGAAAAATGGTATATGTCTGCTGTGAAAGCTCGTTAAAGCTCGATAAAGCTCGCATGAAAAATTACATATATATGATTTATGCAAGCAAATTAAAATTTAATTTATTAGAATTCAAAAGAAAAAAAAAATAAAGAAAATTAGTAAGAAAATTATATATTAAATTTAAAAAAATGTAAAGCTTTACGAGAAGCTTGAAAAAATAAATTTAAAAAAAATAGCTTTTATTATTTTCGAAAGACATCGAATATTATTTTGATGATTACGTGAATGCAATAGATAAAGAGCGAGATAATAATACATTAGGTATGTGTGAGGACGCCTGCTGAGATTGAAAGTATATAAAGATGGATGACAAACAAACAAAAATACATAAATTTAAGCTTACGATGAAAAAAAAAAGTACATACATACACCCGTAACATGACAGTTTTCGAGATTTTTTTTTTCTTTTATAGGAAATGTATGGGTGATAAGCTCTGATGGTTATTGATATAGAGCCTTAATAAAGTGGGAATTTGAAGCTTTAAAAAATTATATGTAAATATAAGCTTTATGAATTAGTCGGCTGTTTGCGGATGTTGAAAAAAATTGTTGGGATGGTCTAATAGTTGTTGATTAATGTTCGGAAAAGAATTAATGATTTTTAATGACTGACGAGAATATCATATCATTATTCATAAATATAAGTGATTGTTGATTATTTTATTTTTATATTATAATTATTATTTGGAACAAATTTGAGAGTTATTATATTAATAACTGTTGATGTTGTACACACGCGTGAACAGAGTACCTGATTGTTGTTCTTTTTTGTTTTTTTTTATTATTTATGCGATTCATAAAAATTGTTATTTATTTTTTATTTTAATGTTGTTCGTTATTTAAAAAAAAAATTAAATGTTGGAACGGTATATGCGTGAGAATTGAATTTTCATTGTCAATTTGACGACATGGATTTGGATAAGTAAAAAGTCTTGTGATTGTCAATCGACTGATGTAAAAAAAAAGAAAAAAAGCTGAAACTGTACGAAAGCCGAAGAAAGTATCTCTCTCGTTCATTTTTTACATTCAAAATCATGACGCAACTTAGCGAACAAATGAAAATGTATACAAAAAATAGTAGCGCATTGCACTTTGCAAAATAAACTTATTGGATGAAACAACGGAGAAAGGTTGCAAATATGAAAAAAAATAATTCAGAATAACGAAGGCATCGCATTACGCGCTTTGCGATAAAATATTGTACATGTAATATAAATAATATTATTATTATCATTAACGAGATCAGCGGCATAGTTTAAGCGTTAAAACTTTACACACTGACAACATACATTCTCGTTATTATAGGTGAAAAAAAAAAAATTAAGTGACAAGAGCAAAAATAAAAAAAAAAGTGTTACAAAAGCATGTTGATAAAAAAAACAAAAATGATAAAAAAATATAAATAAATATTTCTGCTACACACATTCGTCGTCGATCGCAATTTTGGACGATAAAAAAAAAATAAATGAGTTTGTAAATTTCTATAGATAATATTATAAAATAAAACGTAATTAATAATTCCGGTAAGCAAATGCGCGTCGCGATATATAAGCTTTGGATATATGAAAATTCACTCAGCACAATCGTTCGCTAAGAGGAGATAACAATGACCGAATCTTTTTTCTGATATTTCTTCTCAACTATCGTTTCTCTAGCATTTAATGAAAGTTTGATTTTTTTTTATAATATACGATTTATCAAGCATGCAATTCACGACACATTATACAGTGGCTGTTAATTTAAGCAGATTTACTTTAATTTTTCTTAAATATAAAATAAATTAATTTGGGGATGGCAAGTTTTGTTTCATATTTAAAAAATTAACAAATTTAAGCTTTTTATTTGTATATTAATTAAAAATTTGAATGATATGAATTTAATTTATATTTTTATTTAACTTCTTTTTTATTTTTTATAAAATTAAAGCAAATCTGCTTATTTTGTATCCACAATACAAAATATTTGGCCTTGTTTGCCCATTCACCAATATTTTCAAATATTTATTCACGAGTTTAAACTTTTTTGTGAAATGATTATATCGTACAATTTATATTTCATCTTATCAATCTATATACATCATCCTATATCCTCAATAATTAATTTCACTTTCACAAATCACGAAAGTCTATAAATATAATCTTAAAAAAGCTCTATTGGCCTTAATCGAATCGTGAGTAATCACGTCTGTCGTTATAGTTAAGTCACGCATATTATATGTATTGTGCATCGAGATTCTCAACGTACTTTAAAAAAAAAAAAAAAAACACACGCATACAGAGTTTCGATGATAAAGGACCTAAAGATCAAAAAAATAAATAAACAAATAAATAAACGAGTCCGTGCGAAAGCGAGAAAAATAAATCCTCCTTGGGTGAATAAGGAGGTACCCCCAAAACAGCAATACTAGAAAGTGTAAATAAATAAATTTAAAACAAACAAAAAATCCTAATGTAATTAAAAGCAAACGAACAAAAAAATAAATAAATAAATAAATGGTGTACATACTTGATATGATATATACGCGTGCGACGAATTAAGAAAGGATGTGGATAAAAAAAATAACTGATCTAATTGTGTATATGCGATGGATGCGTGAGAACGAAAATAAAAATCGCGCGCGACACACACTTTTTTCCGTTTCTTCGAATCTCCGATCCTCTATTTTGCTACATTGAACGACGAACTTGTTGATTATAAATGAACTATTATATATACAATATGCGCGTATTATAAACTGCGAAATTCGTTTGTTATCTCATTGTAAGTTTCGAAAAAAAAAAAAATGCGTCAGGTGGAAATAATAATATACAAGAATGCGATTATGTATTGCGAAAAGGATGAGTAAGTATATAGTTAAAGGTCAAGTGCGGAATTGGCATATGAATGAGAGAGTAAGTTATTTGTTGTTTAAGTGTTGTTTTAATACGCGGGAAAGTGTGTGAATGAGTTTTTCTTTATGCGTTACTTTATTGAAATTATTAAAATTTTATTCGCCATTACGAGTGAGCTAAATTAGTAATATGCGTTTGATGCTTTCAAATTTATATGACGCTAACAAGTATTTTTTATTTATTTTTTTTTCCTGAGAACAAAAAATTATTATATGCTGTATTTAGCGAGCATTAAATGGCATGTTATTACAATATATATTTTCATTAAATTTCGAAATATACTATAAAATAATAAAAGTTTTAGTTTTTAATTAATGAATAATTTTTATTCCAAAACTTCTTTAAAAATTTAGCAAATCATAAATTAATGCGAAAATCTTAATTTTATTCTTATCTTATTCTATTATCATGACTTTCTTTTTCTACTTCCGTATGCTTGTGTACATATATGTATCTTACAAGTTGAATAAAAAATAAAGAGAATAAAATCGAACAGCAACAAAATGACATAAACACACATGACTTGCGGCTGTGCGGTGCGTCAACATATTATATTTGCATCTACATTATGTGCTTATAATATATAGTTACGTAAAAGCGAAAATGATAACAGGTATATAATGAAATTTGTAGGTTCTGCTGGTTCAAGAAATATTATATCTTATAGGCGCTGGTTCGCTGTATATTCTTTTTTCTCTCTCTCTCCCCCCCCCCTTCTATATTTTTCCCTCGTCGAAAAAAAAATTGTTGTATTTTATATTATTACCAACCTAATTCGAACAATTCGCTACAAAAGTCAATTCCTATTTAATTATTAAATACATTCGAGACACAATTCGTAATTGTTGGCCTCGACTCGACCAATATTCCCATTATTGAGAAATGATAAATTTTATGATGAAAAATGTTATATAAAATAAAAAAAAAAATTAATTCCGTATAATGTTAAAAAAAATTTGAAATTTAAAGTTTGTTGATCAGACGAATTTATCGTATATAATGTATAAAAAAGAGATTTAAAAAAAAAGAAAAAGAAAATTTTATGAGAATTGCGTATAGAGAAGACGAGAATGCGTATTATATACATATATATGATGTTTAATCGCAAATTGACAAATTCTAGTTGCTGTTGTACCTAAAATATCGAATTACTTCATGCTCGCCAGCAAAAGACTTATTTGTATTAAATATATACAATTTGTTAAAATAACCGATAAATCTTATAACTATTGATTATATTCTTTATTTGATGCAAATAACTCTTTTTCTAAAAACTCGCATACGTATCACCTATTATATACAAATAATTATATAAATGATTGAGGACAAAACATACCCATCATTCTCAAATGATTTTTTTTAATCATAAATTGATTTTACAAAAAAAAAAAATCAGATGCAATTTTTTGTCGCTTTTCGATCAAATCGACTGGCGACAAAAGCCTCTTTATCATTTGCGTCAAAAGTAAAAGAAAACGAGCGTACACATAGGCTGAATCGTTAGGGTATATATGAGCAAAGCGAATTGTAAACGAGGGTATAAAATAAAAAATAATAAAAAATATAATAGCCCTCGTTAAAGAGCTCAAATATTATTGTAAAAGCAGGCTAACCCACTAAACTGCACACGTACACGTATTGATAAAGAAAAAAATAAAAATTAATTAATTAATAAAGACAAAAAAAAAAAATAGTAAAGCCTAAAACGTAAGCGTATGCAGTGCGAATTATTTACAAAAATAGAAGAATTTATTGAAAAACGCTAAATAAAAAGATAAGAAAAAATGGAAAAAAATATAAAAAAGCTTGTAAAATAAAAAAAGCGAAGTAGAAGAAGAAAGTAAACGTTTAACAGCAGTGCGATTAATAATTTATTCCTAAAGGAATATGTAAAAAAAAAAAAAAATCGGAACTCTTATTGGAGTGTTTTATGCTCGTCGATTATCATGCTGACTATTATAAATAAAATAACAAAAGGAGACGTTAACGCGCGTCTGCAAACCTCAACCAAAAGAGGCTGTACATAAAACGTAGATTATAGAGCGAATGAGGTGTTTTTTGCAGACGAGCGTCTCCTTCTCTTCTGACAAAAAACCAAAAAAAAAAAAAAAATCCTTCGATGAACAAAAATTTTTGGACGGTATGCCGTGGGGGGCTGAAACGTTATTATATGATTAATATATCTGCCCCTCTCTCTCACACACACACAGTCACAACACACATACACGTATATTATATATAAATACCGAGAACACGAAAAAAAAAAAAACTGGTCATTTAATTTGTCAACGATTTTCATATGCTACCGGAGAAAATAAGTGAAAGAATGAGAGAAACTGCGAAATAAAAATAATATTGAAAATCATTTCTAGTTTTTATTTGTTATTATGATATTTTACCTTTATCCTTGACATTAAATTAATGTTTTTATTAATTTACTTACCTAGGTACTTACTTTTAATGAATCTGCAATACTATTTTTATCAGAATACATTAATTCATAATTAAATAAATTTTTTAACTACTTTTTAATTTTAAATAATTAGTAAAACAATAATTAAATTATTTTTGTCTTTGCTCGTATATTTATCAAAATTTAAAAACCAACGTTAATATACATTAAAATTTTCAAAAATCCAATTTACAAATTTAATAATTAAAAAAAATAAGATAATATATTGAATAAAATTATCTCTGACCAAAAAATTAGTTAACGGCGTTTTTGCAAAGGTAAAGGGCTCCAAATGCCATAAACATTAGATTTAGAATGAAATTTGATGCTGGAATCGAGGCACCATTAGCTACACCCCCAGTACCTCCGGTTCCTCCATTACCATTTCCTGTGCCACCATTAGCTTGGGCACTAACAGTATTCACTATTAAAAAAATAATTATAAATTAAAATTAAATTTTAAAATATTTTAATACTTATGTTCAAAAATTTTTTTGTACTTAAAAATTTAATTTTGCTTAAAATTTAATTTGATATAAACTTACTCGTAACAGCCAGAATGGCAGCGACGAAGAGAAGACTCAAGCAGAATTTCATTTTTGATTTAATTTGGTGTATTACTTCTCTGTTAGAATACGATTGACTACACTGGAATTTCTTGATGCTGTGAATTTTGTCTTTTATATCGTTGAAGTAAATTTACAATTACTTCTAGTATCAATAATTTTATTTACTTAAATTGATCTATGCAAAGTCGTTTTATCACTTTATCAAATTTTCTATAATTCCATTAGATTAAAAAGATGAAATATTTATGACTTTTAGTTGTTCAATATAATCACGTTTTCTCGTGTGGGATAGAGAAACTACTTTAACTTAGTAGTCTAATGGCTATAATATACGTGTTTTGAAAATTTTTTTTTAACTCGCAGTATCCTAGTAATTAGAGCTATGTTTTACAATACTGATAATATTGTTTACGACACTAATTGAGAATCTTTGTTACATAAACATTTTTTAACATCTGTCTACACGTTAAAAAAATTTTAATTTGACTTTCAAAGATTAATTTTTTTATTTTAAACACAATATGGATTTTTATTTTTTTTTTCACCAAACATACATATTATAATTTTAATAACAAACTATTATATAAATCTAAAAAAATGTAACAAAAATAAATTTTTTAAATAATTTATTATAATTTACGTTACATTTTTTTTTTCTTTAAATAATGTAACACTAGAAAAATTGCAGTACATAAACAAAAACAAAATTTAAAAAATATTATCAGCACAGGTATAGATAATGCATCAGATTTACAATCTCAAATACAATCGGTAACAAAAAAAAAATCATTTTCTTGGTAACTATTTTATGATTTTATTGTTCAAATGATAAGATTATTTTCACATGTTTTATAATTTAAAAATGCGATTACAAAAAATTACTCGCCTTTATCAAAAAATAAAAAATACTTCCAGCCATCCACATTATATTACATAATTTAATAAATGCTATTTTTCATTTCATTTATCAAAATATAAACAAAATTTCAAAAAGTACAAAAAATAAAAAAAATTATAATCAGTCCAAACGTAAACAAAATCCAGCTCCATTAGGTGGTTGCGCAGGAATACCACGTCTATTCATACGACAATAATGTTCCTCAAGTCTCTGCGAAGCCAAAGTCTCATTCTGCGCTCCAGAACTCCAAAGTATTTCAGCAGTAGCAGAAGCTCTCGGCCATACTCTCGGATGTAAATTATTTCTAAAAATCACAAATCCACAATCAACATCATACCCAGCAATACTTAATTTTCTAAATTTTCCCAACTCACCTAT
Organism: Leptomastidea abnormis; assembly: GCA_030522805.1. Taxonomy (NCBI): domain Eukaryota; kingdom Metazoa; phylum Arthropoda; class Insecta; order Hymenoptera; family Encyrtidae; genus Leptomastidea; species Leptomastidea abnormis. Next base: position 27,208 of record JAPYZE010000754.1, read on the forward strand.
CAACATATTCACTCCACATACAAGCTTCACCACCCAATACAAGTCCCCTCTGTTGTTTATCACCCGAAAAATCATGTGGTTCGCATCGATAATACTTCAACCAATCACCACCACCAGCAATATGATCCAAATACCAGCAAGCCGACAACAAAGCTGGATATCCAGCCGCGGTAACCGAAGCAATCTCGTGTCTCCAATCGCCAGTCCAAACCTGTACCAAAGTACCATTTCTCAAACGTAGCCCATTATCGAATACCTCCTGCCAAACGATCGGTTTAGCTTTAGCTTCAGCAATAAAATCCAAAACTCGTGCAACAAAAATCTCCTCTAATTTGTCGTATCTACGACTCATGTTGTGCTGATCGAGATAACTGTTGATCTCAGGATTACTACGCCAACAATCGAACAGTACCTCGTCACCACCAATGTGAACGTATTTGTCGGGAAATCGTTCGGCCACTTCGACGAATAGACTACGTAGAAAATCGTAAAGTGGTGTGCTCAGTGGATTCATTGGACCTAATATACCTGATGGTTTACCATCATCTGCAATAATATTACATTTTCATATATTCAAATATAGAAAAAAAAAAGATTTATCATCTGTAATCAAATTACTTACCACCATAACAAGTAGTAAGATACTCAGGATAAGCTTCACCCCAAGATTTTGTATGTCCAGGTACATCAAATTCCGGCATCACGCGAATACCCCTTAATCGAGCTCTTTCAATAACCATTTCAACGTCAGCCGGTGTGTATACCATACTCGAATGATAAGCTCCTTTAGCTGATAATTCAGGAAATCGTTTACTAACAAATGGAAAACTATTGTCGTCAACGATATGCCAATGTAAAACGTTTAATTTATTGTAAGACATGGCATCTAGGGTAAGTAGGATGTCTGATAATGGGATGTAATGACGTGATGTATCGAGTAGTAGACCGCGATGTGAGAAACGTGGATTGTCGGATATCGTTTGACCTCTGATGATCAGCTGAAATTTGAAAAAAAATTTTTTTTTTTTTAGTTGAGGGGTTTTAAGGGTAAATTTTGGATTTGAATTTTGAACGTACTCCAGATCCATTTTTGGAATGAGCTAATAATTGGGAGAAAGTTTCAAGACCTCGAAGTATTCCCCAAATTGAATTTGAATTTAATGTTATTGATGTACTGTTGATACCTTTTGGTACGTTTAAATCATCTGTAAAGAAAAAAAAAAAGAAAATTGATGTACAGTCATTCAAGGTCAATTGTCATGTTAAAATCAATATTTTTTTTTTAAACGAATGCAATATACGTGAATATCGATCTTTAACCGATATCTATCTAAAATCTTATCAATGCAATAATTACAAAACAAAAAAAAAAAATCATATCAAAATTAATAATTATACAATCTCAAATGCGTGATTATCAAAAAAAATTTCTCGTAATCTTATCAATCTTAAAGTATTCTATCTTGAATTTCAATCAAAATTTGATTATCAAACAAAAAAAAAACAAATCTATAAGATCACTTATCAATATACATACTTTCTTTTTTTTTAAATCATCACATTAATAAAATACACATATATACTAACAAGATTCATCTGATCCAAGATGAGGATAACGTTCACAAGCCTGGCCGAGATTAATCTCTAAAGTTGATACATGTCTAGACGTAACTGGAGCTTCATCATCTCGATACTTTTCAGACACGCGCGATTCGATTTTTACAATATCCTTGTACCTTGATATCGCGTCATCAAGTATATCACAGCTTTCTTGTACAATCTATAAGAACAAAAAAAATTAATTTTATTTATTAATTTTTTTCAATTAAAAAAAAGAAGAAAAAAAAATTACATACCTTAAAATCAAAAGTGTTAGCATCAAGATTATAGTAATCATTAGCCAGCTGTCTAACTAAAGGCAAAGGCCATGGTTCGCCTTTAGTGGCAATGACCCAGGGACCAGTGTCCTCGTGCCATTCTCCGTTAATTCGATTCGTTATTATTGTCAGTATTAAGAATCCAACGATTAAGGAAGTAACTATACACGCTTGCATGTTTACGTGATTCTTTTTTTTCTCTCTGTCTCTCACTATGTTGAATAACGTAATTGCCCCCTATACACTCCGCATTCGTTTAATACCATATATAATACTGTAAATGTATAAGTGTGTATAAAAATGCTGTAATATAAGAATGACTGAAGTATAGTGTGATATGTTGGAGAATATTATTGTTGGATACTGTGTGTAATGAAAATGTTTTTTTTTTTTTATTTTACGGTTTTTGTAATGATTTTTTTCTCTTTTTTTAAATTATATAATTTTTTTGTGTTATCTGTTATCATAATTAGTTTTTTTTTTAATTTTAAATAGAAATGCTTTTTTTAAATGTTGTTGTAGAATGTATTTAAATTAAAAGATATGCATTTCGGAACATAAATATAAGCGTGGATAAAGTTAAATATTTCTATTTATAACTTGTTCCCTTTCTTTTTTATCAAAATAAAAACAAGAAAATCAAGTCTTAGATATTGTATATACATACTGAAGATATGATGATCAAAGTTAAACTTTGATAAAACTTTTAATGCAAGCGATAGATTACAATTCAGTAGCTTTGATATCTCTTATTAAAATATATTTATTAATTATATTATTTATTTAAATACAAACTAATTAATTTAATTATCGTGAAAAAAAAATAAAAATAAAATTGTTTTTAAAAATTATTACAAGATAAACTTAAAATAATACCTGGCAATACATCAGTACCCAAAATTAACAATTATAAAAATAATTTTAATTTAATACCTTCACTAAACAACATAAAAAAAAAATTAATTAAAACTTGATCCAAAAAATTACCTTAAATTTCAGTGAATTTATTAAAGCTGAGCACAAGTATAGAAGAAGAAAACGCGTGCCACACGAATGTTGACGGAGCACTGATCTTTTATGCTCTCGTTGCTTGTTGTGTGTGGCCGAGCCACAGTTCGATGTTGTCGATAAGATGACGCGCAGTGTGTTGCGTCCGAAATGTCGATAGACAATATCGTACTGTCTAATCGTTGAAGTTTGTAATTCAATGCGGATGATGATTATTTTCGTATCGGTTTCTCTTGTATGATTATTTTTTTTTACTTCATTTTAGTAGACTATGATTAAAGTTTTTATTTTGGGTTGTGTAAGATTGAAATAAATTCAAAACTTGTGATGAAATGTTTTTAAATATTTATTTGTTTATTTGGAGTTTTTAAAGATTATATAGACAATATACTGGAATTGCGTAAATATTTATTACAAAATTAATTATTAAAATTAATGATTAACAATGATTGACGTGACGTGAAAATTTTTCTGATTCATATCTTTAAATAAGATAAAATGATTTTATTGATATTTTGTTAAGCAATTATAAAATTGTTTTTTAATAATTAAATTTTTTATATCAGACAATATTAATTGTACAAAAAATTTTAAATGTTTAAAATACTAATTAATAAAACTAAAATGTACAATGTTAAGAAAAAAATATAAAAAATATTATTTTCGAAATAAAAATTGCAATGTAAAGAATTTGGTGTGATTAAATTAGTAGAGTATTGGTTTCGTGATGTAATGGCAATGTCTGACATTCTAAGATTCCGAGTTCTTGTAAATTTTATTATTATTCTACCACAAAAAATTAATACATTTTTTTCAACATGAATTAAATATTTTATATGCAAAGCTGTAAAAAAATGAAAAATCAAAGCTTTCTAAATACAAGGGTAAAGTCACAATGTTAAAAAGAAAAAGTTTTACCATTAAATAGAATTAATTAGTACTTTAAAGGTATTTATTAAAATTGACCTATATTTTTTATTTTTTCAATAATGAACCTGACGCAGAAGTAAAATTTTTCAGTTTGCTGTGAGTCAGTTAAGAGAACAGAGTCTATATGAAAATAATTCAGCTAAATACAAAATCAAAATAACAAAAATTCAAAATTTGAATAAACACAGTCATTATGATTAAAATTTTCACTATATTATTATCAATAATTTTTGTAACACAAGCACCAATTTCAAGTCAATCAACAGAAATGGTTTCAGTGAATTCTTATGAAGATATTGAATATACTGACTGTATGTCATTACTTTTAGAGGAAATAAGTGCAAATATGACTTACGTTAATATCTATTCGAATAAATCATTCATTTCTTCAAATTACATAAATACAATTGTAAAAAATAATGAAAATAAACAAATCAGTGTCCTTAATTTGAACGAAATTGATCAAGAATATTTAAATTCTGCTTACGTATACGTTGTTGTGGTTAATACAGAAAAAGAGGAAAAATTGCAATTTTAATTACGTATAGACGCACAAGTATGAAAGAATACATATCAATAGTTACTCGTAAGATTTGGATTTCTGGGATGCAAAGGAACATAATTTTTGCTGGCTTTTCTGGAAGAAAATATATTAATTCGATATCAGTATACGGTTCTCCACCTTATTCACTTGGAAATTGCAAATTTAATAAACTTAACGTTGTAAGTAGATGACCATTCACAATTAAATCGATGCAGCTATAAAAATTTGAATTAATTTGTTAATATTTTTCAGACTGGATTTTGTGCTTTCAATAAATTAATTAAAAAATCTGAGAATTGGTTTCCTAAAACAAATAATCTCGGTGGTTGTTCACTTCAAATTTACGTTGACCCTCCTTTTCGACCATATATTAAAGAACGAAGTGAAACCCCAGGAGGATACGTTGGTGCAACAATGAATGAAATATCTAAGTTGATGAATTTCACTCCAAATTATTATTATCCCAATTATGTTGACCCAAAAGTCATAATCAAGGATTATTTTAATATTTTTTTTGATATGGGACCAATTATTCATCCTACCATCAAACATAATTTCTATACTTTAGGTATGGTTATGTATTCCTATGCAGCAGAATACGAAGGACTTCCTGTTTATCGAAGTCTAATGGCACCTTTCGATAATTACATTTGGTTATATATTTTAATTACATTTTTGGCCGTAATATTATTAGCTCTTCTCTCGGGTGTACCTGATGTCGCAAAATTATTGCTCAAGATTATTGGGATTTCCCTTGGAGTCGGAGTTGGAACTACAGTTGCTTCTGGCACATGTTGGATTATATTTTCCTGGTTTTTTTTATTGCCATCCTTTGTTTTACAGCAATCCTATCTCGCCGCCTTGACAGAAAATCTTACTGTACCAGAAATTTTGCATCAAGCCACTGATATAATAGATTTACATGAAAATTACAATTACACAGTTTATTGTCCAACAGGTATAAAAAAAATATTACTTGAATCCAAAGATGTAACAGCAATTAAAGTTGGAAAAGTATGTGTTGAAGTTAACTTGACTTTTATAAATGAAATTTTAATACCCAATATACTTCAATCGGGTAAATTAAATAAAACTTCGATTGCTCTGAATCAAGATGTAATAAAAGCTTATAAATTGCACAACATTTATTTATTTAAACGTTACTCAAATCAGCAAAATATTTATGCATATCGAAATTCGTTATATTTTGAAGAAATGAAAAAAATCTGGCGTAGATTTGATGAAAGTGGAATATCATTACATTTGCGAAGATTAGAATTAAATGAATTACCTGATAAAAGTGGAAGACCTGAAGTACAAGATCAACTTATGGGATCACAGATAATATTATTTTATGGATGTTTGGGAGCTTTGATCGTTTTTTTATATGAAATTATTACTAAATCACATCGCAAGATAAAAAAAGCTCTCAGAAATATTTTAAAAAGAATTAGATCTTGTATCTGTAATGCTTACACTTATATTAAAAATAGAGTGATTGATTTATTCACAATTTAAAAAAAAAAAAAATTCTGTACTTATGTGATTTTTGAGCTTTCTTATGTAAATGTTTGTGTAATTTAGATTGATTGCAATGTATTGAATTTATTCTTGGTATTAATAAATATTATCCTATAATGATAATGTGCTCTTTCATTTGTGTCACTTTTCAAAGTTCTACACCTTATGTCCAATTGAATAATATTTAATTAATTTGATAGAGTAGATTACATTGAAAAAAAGAAATGCAAATATTAATATCTATCTATAATATTTTATTTATTGTTATTAAATAAAATTTAATTACAGAAATATTATCACTAAATATTATTTTAATTTAAAAATTAAATCAATGACATCTGCAGCCATAACGTCCGCATTTTCCACCTCTACGACCAGAACGTTTGCAATCTCTCTCGCAATAGTAATCACAATTAATTGCAGAAACAGCTAAAATAAAACAATAAAATTTTAAATAATTATTTTTGATATACTTAAATTAATTAAGTAAAGAAAAAAATATATTACTTACACTGAATTGCAATTATTGCAATAATAGCGAAGAAAAGTAACAATAATTTTAGCATTATGAATATAAGCCAAAAAGATATATTTTAGTATAAACTTTAATTAATATTATTGCTCGATGGTAACAAATACTTGACTATATTGATCATAGATCGATTGCTTCTTTTATATAGCCAGCGATTTGGCTGAGTAAACTTACAAAGGTCACGCGTTATTTCCAAGTAATCATTGTTTATTCACATCTAGTTCGTTTTAATCCTTTAAGGAAAATCTATGTCATTTGACGTAAATATATATTTCTAAATAATTCGCATATTAAATGTTTTGCAAATATGCATTTAATGTGATAAGTTTTCTGAATTCGGATAGAAATTGTTTTCTGTAATACTTTAAATGTTTGCATTGAGATCTTTTTTCTTTTTTTTTGTCAATATTTGATTTTTAAACGACCTTTACTAGTAATACATATTTTATGTGTTTAAAAATTAATTACTAGCGAATTAAAAAGTTAGGTTCCTAAAAAATTATTTATAATCATTTTATAATAAAAATAAGAAAAAATCGACGAAAAAAAAATCATTTTCCTTGTTCCTCATTTACATTAACTTTTCTAGCTAATATACATGTGAATATTTACTTGGAATAACCCAGATATAAATGCGTGCATAAAAAATCGAAAATAAAGCATATTTTTAAAAAAAAAACTTTAAACTTTATTGACGTGTCGGTCACATTTCCAACTAGCTTCTAACAACGATTGCAAAAAGCGAGAAATGAAATTTTTTATTAAAAAAATAGCACAGTGAAAGTATTGAGTGCGTACATTTTACAAAAATTTAAAGTTCAGACAAGTTATTTTTAGTGAAAAAAAATCAATAGTTATTACGTATTGATTTTACAAGAGTAAAAGAAAAGAAAACCAGGAAAAACAGCTAATAAAAAATTTAAAATTAACGATTTTTTTTCTCCTTTTTTATATTTTTTTATTTTAACAATAAATCCAGTAAAAATAAAATTCATTTATCACAAAAAATTGAAATTTTTTTTTTAAATCTTGAAAAAATAAATTATTTTGTTCTTAAAACAGGTGTAAGTATTTTAGATAAATAATCTTATTCTTTTTAGGAAAAATTCTTAGACGTTTTTTTTTAACTTGCGGTATTGTATAATAATTTCAAGAAAGAAAACAATTAAACTTCCTAACAATCCATAAAATAATATCTTCTGTGATCCCATGAGTTGATCTTGTACTTGAGACCTTTCGCTTTTATTTGATAACTTTTTTAATTCTAATCTTCGAAAATGTTGTGATATTCCACTTTCATCAAATCTACGCCAGATTTTTTTCATTTCATCAAAATAAAGTGCATTTTGATATGCATAGATATTTTGTAATGATGAATAGCGTTTAAAAATATAAACATTTTGCAATTTATAAGCTTTTAAGATATCTTGATTTAAAACAACAGAAGTTTTATTTAATTTACCTGATTGAAGTATATCAGGTATCAATATTTCATTTATGAACGTCAAATTCATTTCAACACATACTTTTCCTTTTTTATTCATTTCTTTGTCATCCAACTTGAGAAGAATTTTTTTTACACCCATTGGACAAACAACTGTATAATTATAGTTATAATGTAAATCTATAACGTCTTTTGCTTGATGCAAAATTTCTGGTACTGTAAGATTTTCTGTTGAAGCAGCGAGATAGAATTGCTGTAAAACAAACGATGGCAATAGAAAAAACCAGGAAAATATAATCCAACATGTGCCAGAAGCAACTGTAGTTCCAACTGTGACTCCAACAGAAACTCCAATAATTTTGAGCAACAATTTAATGATATCAGTTACACCCGAGAGAAAAGCTAATGAAATTATGGCCAAAAATGTAATTAAAATATAAAACCAAATGTAATTATCGAAAGATGCCATTAGACTTCGATAAACAGGAAGTCCTTCTTCGTATTCTGCTACGTATGAGTATATTACCATACCTAAAGTATGAAAATTATGTCTAATAGTAGGCTTAATAATCGGTCCCATATCGAAAATAACGTGAAAATAATCTTTGATGATGTAAGAAGGAGTGATCTCTTGGTTTTTGAAATAATAATGGTTTGGAGTGAAATTCATCAGCTTAGATATTTCATTCATTGTTGCTCCAACATAACCACCCGGGGTTTTACTCATTTCTTTAATATAAGGACGAAAAGGAGGATCAACGTAAATTTTAAGTGGACAACCACCAAGATTATTCGTTTTAGGAAACCAATTTTCAGTTTTTTTAATTAATTTATTGAAAGCACAAAATCCAGTCTGAAAAATATTAACAAATTAATTCACATTTTTATAGCTGCATCGATTTAATTGTGAATGGTCATCTACTTACAACGTTAAGTTTATTAAATTTGCAGTTTCCAAGTGAATAAGGTGGAGAACCGTATACTGATATCGAATTGAAATATTTTTTTCCAGAAAAGCCAGCAAAAACAATATTTCTTTGCATCCCAGAAATCCAAATTTTTCTTGTAATCATTGATATATATTCTTTCATATTTGTGCGTCTATATGTGATTAAAATTGCAATTTTTCCACTGAATTTAGTGTTATAAAATATTTTCAATGCGTAAATCAATTCTTTTTCTGTATTAACCACAACAACGTATACGTAAGCAGAATTTAAATATTCTTGATCAATTTCGTTCAAATTGTATTTATGTAATTTGAAGAAATCAATGATTCATTTGAATAGATGTTAACGTAAGTCATATTTGCACTTATTTCTTCCAATAATAATGTCATACAGTCGGTATATTCAATGTCTTCATGAGAATTTACCGAAACCATTTCTGTGGATTGACTTGAAATTGGTGCTTGTGTTACCAAAATTATTGATAATAATATAGTCAATATTTCAATCATGATTACTGTATTTATTAAAATTTTAATGGTATTTATTGAAGTCTTGATACTGTAGTAGAATTTATTGTAGAATCTTTTTAGATCAATTTTAAAACATAAATGTGGTTAAATTTTAAATTAGTTACTATTGACTTTTATATTAAAATAATATTAAATAACATTTAATATTAAGGGACTCAGCATAGGCAGAATAAAATATTCTAGACTATTTTCACATCCATATTTCTTGAATTTCGTGACTTTACTGCGCTGTACTAACGGTTTCGTCCCAAAATATGTGTGTAGGTGCTGTTTAGTGACTAATACTTATCAATACAGTTTTCGCCAAAAATCGATATTGCAGTAAAGCCAACACTCGCAGAAAGTGATATTATCAGAAAAGTGTTTTGTCAAATTGCTAACGATAAGAAAAATTCCAAAATATATAATTTACTATTACAACATAAATTAACATTTGAATTAATTTCAAAATTTATTATTAACTGTATTAATTGACCAATTTTTTATTTTTTTTTTAAATTGTGAATAAATCAACCACTCTATTTTTAATATAAGTGTAAGCATTATAGATGCAAGATCTAATTCTTTTTAAAATATTTCTAAGAGCTTTTTTTATCTTGCGGTATGACTTAATGGTGATTTCATAGAAGAAAACGATCAAAGCTCCTAAACATCCATAAAATAATATTATCTGTGATCCCATAAATTTATCTTGTACTTCAGGCCTTCCACTTTTATCTGGTAACTCATTTAATTCTAATCTTCGCAAATTCAGTGATATTCCACTTTCATCAAATCTACGCCAGATTTTTTTCATTTCTTCGAAATAAAGTGCATTTTGATATGCATAAATATTTTGTAATGATGAATGACGTTTAAATATATAAACATTTTAATAATAAAAAAATATTTTTATTTCATTAATAAAATATTTTATCTTGAATGTTGTTAATACATGTTCAATATAAGTTTAATCTTAATGCATGCTCAATAAATAATATGCGGCATTGGCGTATTGAAGAATTTTTTTTTAGTTTAAATAATTGGAGCTTTTACCTTCCTTTTCGTTGTACCCAGCAACCGTAATAATAAGCAGCCCAGAATGAAAACAAAATAAAAAGGAAAGCACGATCATCTAACCTTAATGTAATTTATAAGTCAAAATTTTCGTTGTGAGATTGGACATACCAATTTTATTGAGGCTAAAATTTGGGGTAAATATAACGTATATTTCTTCGTCTTACATTAAATTTTAAAAATTTTCAAAAAAAAATTATTTATATATATTTTTATAACTCTTTCGCGTTAAATATTTCACAAACAAAAATTATCTTTCAAAATATACAATTTTTTAATTTATGATGAATTAAATATGATTTAAAGGTATTCATGCTGAAATAAACTGGGCTGCGTTATTTAGACTTTTAGGACTCACTCAAAATTTTTCAGGTTAATTTTATTTTATTTTTAACATCTAATACATTATTTAACAAAACATTTTACTTTTATTATGTAAAACATTTAACAAAAAATTTATTTATAACCTTACTAAAATAATTTATTTAATTCTTACAGTGCAAGATAAAATAAATCATCAAAATGATTAGAATCCTGCTTTTTGCTGTCCTCCTTTTTGTCATGATCATTGTTAAAAGTAAGTTTCTTACAATAAAAAAAAATAAATAAATAATTCAAAATAAAATAAAATTAAAAATTTTACTATTATGATTATTTCAACCATATATTAACAGTTCCACATTTAAAATAGCCCCAACTAATTTTAATTATTTTTATTCTTACAGCGGTATCAGGCTGCAATCCTTACGCCTGCGATGCAGACTGTAAAAAACGAGGCGCCTCATATGGCAAGTGCCTCGGTAGTCTTGGCTGTCAATGTTACGACAAAGCGGCTCTGGACACAGCAGATGTCAACGATTAATAAACGAGTAAACAATTTATTTTACCATCCGTTTGTCTCATAAAAATTTGGTTTTCATGAAGAATTAAAAAAAAAATGTGATTGTGATTAATTAATCTTTCGGTCATTTTAACAGCCATGTAAAAATAAAATCGTTAGTAAAAAAAAGAAAAAAATATTAAAATATTCAAAAATTGAAAAAAAAAAATATTTTATATTACTTTTATTATCATTATTATTTATACAATTATTATTTAATTTTTATAAATAAAAACAACATTTAGGACTTGCTTTACCATCACCAATCAACCGTTAAAATTCAAGCCATCTTTTCCAGAACGTGAATATAAAAAGCAGGCTCAGCTACAAGCTCAAGAGGTTTAAAATCTGCATAGATAGTATGTCGTGCTTGAGCTTTAAAAGCTTCGTCGAGAAGTTGAGTAAAAACATTGAGCTTGTGGGGATAATAAGAAAGACGAAATTCGCTCACTTGATCTTGATCGCCATTTAAGCTTATCCGATACTCGAGAGTAACAAGCGAAGGTGCGCCGTTAGTATAGAGTACCGCGGTATCGATTTGTTGCAGGTGTTCGCTCTATATTATTTTTTTTTTAAATGAAGAATTAACATAGTTTTAGGATTAAAATAATTTTAATATGAGATTTTTTATACTTACGTTGTAATAGATGCATTGGGTGGGTGTCTGACCTGTTGCTATCACGTGATCGTAATTACGATGATCGATAAGTAGCAAACCACCAGGTTTAACGCAACGTTCGAAGTGCTGTAGAGCTTGTCTATTTAAAAAAAAAAAAAATTTAACGATTTATCGAACGAAAGGTTTAAAAATAAAATTAAAATGTGTTTAAACAAAAATTAACATACTTTTGTTCTCGCTGGTCGCCGTACGAATCGAGCATATGGGCGAAACTGTTACCTAGACAGATAACTGCATCGAAACCACCGTCCATCAAATGACTTATGTCGTCTGATAGAGTCAGCCAATTTGCCTCTTCGATAACTATTAATGATAGAATAGAAAAGCTTTTTAGTCAATATAATTTTAAATAATAAATTTATTTAAAAATAAATATATGAAATGAAATGGAAAGTTAAGATTTATCCAAGTTTGATTGAGAAATAAGAAATAAACAAAAATGAGATAAGTAGGTATATATACTGTCGAATTTATGAATACGTATTGCGTTATCCATAATGACGAATTAACTTGATAATCATAAAAAAATAGTTATTGTTTGATAAATTCATTATCAAATCAGAGTTATTATTCATAAAAAATAAATAAATAAAATATATAAAAAAAAATAAAAATTATATCTAAATGAATTTTTGTAAATCGGTAACGTGTATACACTCATACACCGGTAATTGTAATTATCGGTATTGCAACAGTAGACATGACTATGCACTTATATTAATCAACAAAATTAAAAAAAAAATTACAAAAAATAGTATCTTAAACAATAAAAAAAATGTATCATCAAAAAGAAAAAATCAACTCACTCCAATCATCAAACGATCTTTCCTTCCTCCTTTCCCATCTAGTCTTTAAAGCATACTTAAGCATCTTATCCGAAGCATCAACACTAACAACTTGAAATCCTTCCTCGAGTAACATAGCCGAATCAACACCGGTACCACAAGCGATATCAAGTATTCGCTTGCAATTACGTTCTCTCAATAAACCAACCAAAAAATCTTTGTAATTCTGTTTACGACGTTTTTTATCGCCAATAAAAATTTCCCAGACACGAGCTGCTGTACCATCGGCATATTGATCTCTTACACCTTCAGCTGCAGCACCAAGTGAACGAGCGTGAAATACGGCGTCCATACCGCTACCTGTTGTTTTTGGTCTCATTGTTGAGTTTGATGTTAAAGGCAAGGTTTGAGTGATCGGTTAGGAGTAAAAGCGAAGAGAAGATTTCGACTGTTTCAGAAAAATAATGAGCTTGATGGATTTATATACGAAGGCGTTAAGTCTGATAATATTGGGTCGGTTCACTAATTGACTTTTTGTTTGCTTTTAAAAATTTTTTTTTTACGAAAACAGTGTGAAACAAAAAGTTGTAATGTTGAAATTGTTCCGAACATCGTTGTGTTTGTTTGTTTTTTTTTTTTTTAATTACTGATGAGATTTGTCTTAATATACAGTTGTGATAATCGCCAAGCTCTTGTTATTCTCAAATTTTTGTTGGACTTTTAGGGAATTGATGACGTAATTTATCATTTTTTGCTGCTTACTTTCTTTTTATAAATTTTTTTTTCTTTATTTGCTTGTGATACGTTTTGGAATTTTTTAGTGATTTACATGTTAAATTAGTTTTGTTAATTAATTTTTTTTTTTTTTGATACTCCGTGCGTAAAGATCAATTTTACGCATTTTTAGCAAAAAATATTTATGTTAAATCGAGCTTTATGCACGTCGTATCAAAAAATATTTAAATAAATAAATAAATAAACAAACAAATTGATACTTTTAAGGTATTTATTAATATTGATTTATATTTTCTATTTTTGCTAATACTGTACGTCATGCAGAGGAAAAAATTTCCAGTTTGCTGTGAGTCAGCTAAGAGAACAGTCTATATAAAACAATTCACTTAAAATACAAAATCAAAACAAAAAAAATTCAAAATTTCAATAAATACTGTCATCATGATTAAAATTTTTACTATATTATTCTCAATATATTTGGTAACACAAGCACCTACTTCAATTCAATCCACAGAAATGGTTTTGGTAAATTCTTATGAAGATATTGAATATACCGACTGTATGACATTATTATTGGAAGAAATAAGTGCAAATATGACTTATTTAAATATCTATTCGAATAAATCATTAATTTCTTCAAATTACATAAATACAATTGTAAAAAATATGTTCATTGAAAATAAACAAATCAGTGTCCTTAATTTGAACGAAATTGATCAAGAATATTTAAAAATTCAGTGGAAAAATTGCTATTCTCATCACATACAAACGCACAAATATGAAAGAATACATATCAATGATTACAAGAAAAATTTGGATTTCTGGGATGCAAAGAAATATTATTTTTGCTGGCTTTTCTGGAAGAAAATATATTAATTCGATATCAGTATACGGTTCTCCGCCTTATTTACTTGGAAACTGCAAATTTAATAAACTTAACGTTGTAAGTAGATGACCATTCACAATTAAATCGATGCAGCTATAAAAATGTGAATTAATTTTTATTTTTTTCAGACTGGATTTTGTGCTTTCAATAAATTAGTTAAAAAAATTGAGAATTGGTTTCCTGCAACAAATAATCTTGGTGGTTGTCCACTTAATATTTTAATCAATCCTCCTTTTCCACCTTACGTCAAAGAAACAAGTGAAACTCCAGGTGGACACATTGGCTCAACGATAAATGAATTATCTAAACTAATGAATTTCACTCCAAAACATTATTATTTAGAAAATGCAGAAGCCGTCCTCTTTTTTATGGACAAAGATCATTTTAACATTGTTTTTGATATGAAGCCGGCTATTATTCCCACAAACAAACATAACTGTTTTCCTATTAGTAAAGTTATGTATTCTTATGTGGCAGAGTATGAAGAAGGACTTTTTGTTCATCAGAATCTTATGGGACCCTTTGATAACTATATCTGGTTATTCATTTTAATTACATTTTTGGCGATAATTTTATTAGCTTTTCTTTCGGGTATACCTGATGTCGCAAAATTATTGCTAAAAATTATTGGAATTTCTCTTGGAGTTGGAGTTGGAACTACAGTTGCCTCTGGAACATGTTGGATTATATTTTCCTGGTTTTTTTTATTGCCATCGTTTGTTTTACAGCAATCCTATCTTGTAGCTCTAACAAAAAACCTTACAGTACCAGAAATTTTGCAACAAGCCAATGATCTGATCGATTTGCATGAAAACTATAATTATACAGTTGTTTGTCCAATAGGTGTAAAAAAAATGTTCCTGGAATCTGACGAAGAGATAATTTATAAAGCGGGAAAAGTATGTATTGAAGTTAACTTGACATACATTTATGAAATTTTGATACCTAATTTGCTTCAATCGGGTAAATTAAATAAAACTTCTATTGCTTTAAATGAAGATATAATAAAGGCTTATAAATTGCAAAATGTTTATATGTTTGAACGTCATAAAACAGCACAATTTATTTATGCACATAGAAATGCGTTATATTTTGAAGAAATGAAAAAAATCTGGCGTAGATTTGATGAAAGTGGAATATCACTACATTTACAAAGATTAGAATTTAATGAGTTACCAGATAAAAGTGGAAGGCCTGAAGTACAAGATCAACTTATGGGATCACAGAAGATATTATTTTATGGCTGCTTTGTAGCTTTAATCGTTTTCTTATGTGAAATCATCATTAAATTGCACCGCAAGATAAAGAAAGCTCTTAGAAATATTTTAAAAAGAATTAGGTCTTGCATATATAATATTTACACTTATATTAAAAATAGAGTGATTGATTTATTCACAATTTAAAAAAAAATTTTTTTTAGATGTTTGTATCTTCTTATAAAAAGTTAACATAAAAGTATTCAATTTAATTACTATATATTAAATGATTTTATCACATTTTAGATTATAAGATATAGATAATTTGTTGTTTGTGTGCTTTGAATCTAAGTTATTTAATATAGGTAATATAATAAGTATTTAACACTAGAGTTTGTAAATTTGGTTATTGTATGTAACATTATATTTATGTCATATTTCTTCTTGTTATTAATAAATTTTATCCTACAATGATAAAATGTTGTTTCATTATTTTATCACCTTTTAATATTTAACTTTTGATATCTAGTTTTATAACATTTTCAATAGAGTAGATTACATGTAAATAAAAAACATAACAGCTAAAGTGAAATGGAGAATACAACTATTATATTTTTGTACTGTAATTATTAGAGTAGAAAAAAAAAAATGAATCACACTAAATTGCAATTAATGTAGCAAAGAAGAGTAACTATAATATTTTTAGCATTGTGGAAATAATTAAGATAAAATTTGAATAAACCTCAATTAATTTTGTTCCAAAACTCAATTATAATATCAATTTTATATAATATTAATGTGCGGGATCCAAGGGCGGTAACTTCGATAAGGGTGCTGAAAGCAAAGGTCTAGTTAAAAGGTGTGGGGTTGGAGTCTTTCACAAAAAAAAAAAAAAACAAAATAATAGAAATGCATTTCAATAAAAAAAAAATTAATAACAAATCTTGAAATCTATTTCATTTCTTTTTAAGGTTTATGACGAAATAATAACAAAATTGTCAAATAAAAATTCTTTATTTTTAATTTTCACTGAAAAAATGGATAGAAATATTGTTTGAAATAATAAAAGTGAACACATATGTGCAAATTCTGACAAAAATCAAAGAAATGTGCATATGAATATAATCTCACAACCATTAAAAAAAGGAAAAATTGTAATAAAAATAAATTTCAAGTAAGAAATATATGGAAAATAACGTACTCGAAAAAATTTGGGTATAAAATACTGTAATTAATATTTATATATGTATAGCACAAGATACACAATGCGTGTCACATTTATCTGATGTAAATCGTACAAATATGCCGCTCTCTAACGCTAAACTATCTATCTTCAATATTTTTCATCTTTATTTAAAACAACAGAGCTGAAATAATTCATATTTAATATCATGTGTATACTCTTAAAGTCACTCCAAAACTGGACAAAAATGTCAATAAATTTCATTACAAATTATTTTAAGTACCTTTCGTCTGCCAATATTCGTGCTTCATTTAAAATAATGGAAGCAATTACAAACAACCAGGTAGTTACAGTATTATGATTTATCTCGCATATCCTTTACTATCACAATCTTTCTTTATTTTTGTGTGTTAAGCAAACACTAGGCATTGGCATTCTTTTGTGCATTTGAATAAAGTATAAAGAAGCTGCAGCGTATGTTAAGGGCAACAATTTAATTAGATTTTTTTTTTTTTTAATATATTTATCCTAATATACTAAACTCTTCTAAATTATGGGCACCTTTCGTTATTTTAAAGATTATTTTCTATCATTCACATTCTATTTTTATTGTACAATTTTTTTTTTCACTGAAGGCATTGCAAATTTGTTAAATATTAAAAGAATATCACAAGTTGTTATAAAAAATGTATGTCACAAGAATGTGAACTCTAATAATATTTTATCCTTGTGCCACACTATTATTAAAAATATTTAAAATAATTTTGATGATACAATAAGCTCTACAAATATGTACACATACTTAAACAAGCTTAATTAAATGTTACAAATTTTTTATTCTTTATTTATAAATAATTTTTACAATAATTGTTTATCGGAACGATTACGTACATGTCTTTTTAGTTACAATTCTAGTTTCATATTATATTGCAACAAAAACTTAATACAAATAGGTAAGAATCAATTTTATGTATAAATATATAATCTCTTTTTAAATAATTGATTAAAAAATTAAAAAAGTGTTATTTTATGTTTTGAATATATTTAAATTATTTAAAATAATTGTAAGTAAAGAGAAACATTACTTTAAAATAGCGAAAGGTGCCCCAGCCTGTCATACTGACAATATTGGAAAAATTGAAAGAACATTATAGAGAAAAAACCACAATAATCAAATCACAAGATTATGATTATGGCTTTGCTCACGAGTTTCTTCCTCATAAGATGTGATAACAGCATTCAATTTATTTTCTTCTCCAGAAGTCAATAAACTTGTTATTATCTTAAGTCTAAATCATTCTCTCATTTAGTTATGATAATGGGAGCACACATCAATTGCCTTGTCACATGTGCCTTGTCAAAGCTGCAGTCACTAATCTCATACATTTTTTAGATCCTCTGGCAAATCATTTTTGGGATGCTTATTCTCAAAGTGTTGTTTGTAAGTTTTAGGATCTGGCATTTGTGCCTAAAATTACACAATAAGTGACTAGATATTAATAACTCTTTTTAGTAAAAATATTATATCTATGCATCATACTAATTAATAATCTATTACTTTATATTTGTTTGTTCAATAATTAATAGGCTAAAGTCTTGGCAAGTAAAATGCAATATTTAATACATTACTAGTTGTTTATTTAAAAAAAAAGTCAATACAAACCTTACACACAGTGCAAATAAAAACCAGAGCCTTCTGAGCAGCTTTTTTCTGCTCATTTGCATTGTGGCCCTGTTGTTTTTTTTGTTTAGCTGCCTTTTCAGCTGCCTTCGCTTGCGACTGAATCTTTTGATGCCCACGAGCCATTCTACAAAACAAATAACATTATTAAATCAACATCCTCTGAAAAATATAACAAACAATTCTACAAAGTCAATAACATTAAAGTAGCAACATATCAATACACCTATAGTATAATCCAATCTACAAGAAAACGAGAGCAGGTAACAAAAACTCAGTTTAAGCGCCAAGAGTCCCTTTTTATTTTTAGCAAACAACTACTCAGAGTCTGTCACGCCAATTTTTCTACTCCCACCCAGAAATTACACTATAAATCTCCATATTTTAGCCTATGACTTCTCTAGCATAACCAAATATATCAGTATACCCTTAACTTGTACACGTATGCAATTTTTTCCAAAAAAAATTAAACTTACAAAAAACTCAAAGCTACATATTATAGAAAAGCTAAAGCACGCGGTAACACTAAGATATAACAAAACTTTTATATACCGCGTGCGCGTGTAATATATAATAAAAGAGGTCGACGCTCTCGTTCTATAGAACAGACTTACCTATATCAACGAAACCAGCTAGAGATCGTCCGACCGCTTATAATATGACGTCCTCCGGATGACGAAGATATTAATCCGGGTATATAGAAAAAGCCTCAGCTGGCTCCGGCGGGCTGCAGGCTGGGCCTCCTCGTGCAGCAGCAGCAGCAGAGCAGCGGACGGACGAGCCGCGTGTCTTCGTTTTACTCCGTCTCGCTTGCTCTTTTTTTTCCTCTCTCTTTCTCTCTCTTACGCAAAACGGAGCTGCGGGCCTGAGATGTGCCGTTGGCTTTTGGTCTTTTTTTTTTTATTTTTGCGGTTGCGGAGGCTCCTTTTATTTCCGCAATTCTAAATGTACACGTCGGCTAATAGACGCGATTATTATTACAACAGTTTCGTGTATGTACGTTAGGTATTAACTTCAAGGAGGAAAACAGACGCTTTTGATATGATGAGAAAAAGATGAGCGGAGCGAAGTTGTTACGCCAGGTGAACTAGGCTTGCCAATATATTGTTATATACATCTACGATATATACTATACCTATATATGTTACTGTTGATGAATCTTCTATCATATGAGAGTTATACAATTTGCAAAGATGTTTACTCACTGTTTATTTATTTATTTATATCATTTTTTAGATCATTTGTTAGAAATTTTATATTTTGTTTAAGAAATGTTGTTATGAGATTGTCACTTTGTATTTGAAAGGCTTTTTTGAAGTTGCAATTTTCATTGCTCATTAAGTTTACTCTTTTGACAAAGTGACGGTTAATGACTTTGAAAATCAATATTAAAAAAACTACTCAAAACAATAATAAACAGATTTTTTAATTTTTACAATTATTTTATTTCTGCAAACTAATAAAAGTACGTTAAAAAATCTGTTGAAATTTATAGCGTTAATTATAATTAACTTTAATAAGTTTTAATTCAATTTGATTAAAATATTGAATATTTATTAATTTTGATAACAATTACGTATAAAATTGGCAGTACTGCTTTTTTAGAACTTTTTTTAACAAAAGTCAACAGATGAGTCTGCGAACCTTTTCATAAAAAAGTCTTTAATTAATACTTACAAATATATCCGTTAAAATTTATATTAAAAATACTAAATTAATTTATGTGACCACCACATTAATTATTCGTTCAAATCAATAAATATAAAAATAATAATAATAAATCTGATGGAATTAACTTAGAAACCAAACTAAAGAAAAAAATTATAATTCGGTAACAAAATCAGTAAAATAAGTATTTTCAAAATAAAGCCGCCGCACTTAACAATTACCAACTGAAGTTGGCAACACTATAATCCGATGTCCATAACATCAGCAGTGCCTGCGAGTAAAGAGAGAAAGAGAAAGAAAGAGCGAGAGAGAGAGAGAGAGAGAAAAAAAATCCTCGAGGAGACGACGAGGCAGCAAGCGCAAGCAGAGCGCATATAATACCTAAAGCAGCCAGTGCACACATAAGCAGGCCATCTCATATATAAAAGCGCCTCCTAAGCCAGTATCAGCGATCGTCTCCTTCCTGAAACATGGCCGCGGCAGCTGCGTCGCTTGCTGGCCCAAGAAAATTCACGTTGAGGAGTAGTATCTAGCCTTTTTGCTTCTACGTCCACCTTATCATTATCATCATCGTTGTTTATCATCTTTTCTCTCCTCCACAACATTTATTTTGCTGGAATCAACAAGAAACAACAAGTTCCGCAGCAGAGGTATAGAGAAGCATCGTTCTCTTTCCTCTCAACGCCGGGGGGGCCTCCTCCCCCCTCCTACCGCTCTCGTTTACCCACGAGAGCTTGTGGTTTTTTAACAACCTCCAGGTGCCACGCGCAGCTTTTACATATACAGTACATAAACATCGTACCATATCCAGCAGTAGCAAGATAATCAACTGGTAATCCAGGTGTTCAAGTCACCTAAAGTTTTAGGCCCCTCGTGGGCGGTTAGAGATAACGAGGAAGGAGGAAACGTGTTTAATAGTTGTGCGCCATCGAGGAGGAAGAACATAATACGCACGCGAGCGAGAGTCGCTGCACGCACGCTCGCACTCTCTCACTCTCTTTTTCATTCGAGATCATCGTCATCATAGGCATACGCCCGAGACGACGACCGGGCCATGAGCTCGATACACTTTGTCGTCCACCCTTTACCCGGGACGGACGACCAACTAAACGACAGGTGAGTTTTTTTCATGATTTTTCTTTTTACCTATACTCGCTCTTTTGGTCACCAGGCTCGTTTTTTAATATCCGTTTACCAACCTCTATTACGTTACTTTACTACCTCCTCCTCCTTGGGTTGTGATTTTTAGTTTCAATGAGGGGCATCGTGCGTTTTTATTGCTGATTTTGTGATACGATGGCGACCCTATAGCCTCTCTGATTTTCTGATAACGACTTATAACCTAA
Organism: Leptomastidea abnormis; assembly: GCA_030522805.1. NCBI lineage: Eukaryota > Metazoa > Arthropoda > Insecta > Hymenoptera > Encyrtidae > Leptomastidea > Leptomastidea abnormis. The sequence continues at coordinate 48,639 of JAPYZE010000754.1, forward strand.
CGATTGATAAACGACCTGGAGGATCGGTTGCTAGACATGTTAAAACAGGTTGTTGCTAATGGATGATGACTCGTCGTCGAGAACAACTCTCCTAACACCACGTCATTTATTCTAATAGGGATACATGTTTTTTTTTTCAGTTCATACTGTAATTAGGTCTATTGAGCACTTCAGTAATTGAACTGTGTATATGTGTGCTCTACTCAAGCGTGTAAATTAAATGTACCTCTATGTATAGCAATTATATAGGGGCAATAAATTGGTTATTGTTTGATTTGCCATTAGAGAAAGATTTAAATTGTACAAGATTTGTAGACGTTCATTGATGTTTGGTAGTTAAGGAAAATGAAATAACCTATAAGATTGCACAATTTAAATAAACACATTGTTGTGATTAAATGTTTTTGTTGTTTATATCTATTATGATTGGGATGTCTTGATGTTTATTACATTAAATTAGTTTATTCTTTCATGTTATTACATCATATGACGCGTAGTTGACAAATTTTAACTTTAAAAACAAAATGAATGAATAAAATTTTAATAAATAATAATGTTTAGGAATTAAATGTAAAAGCTGTAATTGCAAAAATAAACCAATTTAATAATGATAAGACATGATTCAGTGTACTTATATTTTAATAATTAAATAGTTTTCTTACTGCAATAGTTATTAATTTAATTATTTTATAAAAATTGTATAATTTTACAGATTAAAAGAAGTTGCTGAAAAAATAAACAGATATGGATTTGTTACGCCACCAGCCCTCAGTGGGCTTAAATCGGCAGTTAAAAAAATTGTTGTTGGACCATCCCACATTGGCTTGCTTATGGATGATAACAGAATTTGTCGTGTTGCTTATACAGTGCTGTATGATAGATTAGACTTGCGAAAAAATGAACCGAACAGAAAGTAAGTTGATTAACAGTAGTTGCATATTTCTTTATATACAATTAGACAAATAATTTATATTATAAAACACTCTTTTAAGCTTTAATTTAATTAATTAGATATTATTAATTCAATGTATCTGCAATGCATTTAGAGATTTTTTTTTCTTTTAAATTATTAACAATACTTTACCTCTACTAATAAATAGATTAATATGTAACAAGTATTTTAAATTTTCATTGATTTAAAAATAAAATCTTGATATATATTTTAAAAGTAAACATTTTTACATGCTAAATAAATAATGAATTGCCATGTATGATAGTCCAAGCAAAAGCCATGTTGGCAATACATCATCAAATCAGACCAGTGGTGGTGGTACCGGAGCTGGCAGTGGCACCGGGACTGGCACCGGTGCTGGTACCGGAACTGGTACCGGCACAGCCGGCAGCAACAGCGGCGGTGGCAGTAGTGGTAGCCGCGCTGGTATCTCGCGCTCTCGCAACCGGATAATGCGTAACAATGCCATTCGTGGTGGTAGTGGTAGCGCAGCTGGCAGTGGCACTGGCAGTGGTCGCATCAATCCCTCTGGCGTCATAATGAGCGGAGCCGGGGGTAGTAGTGCCCGGCCCGTTGTTTCAGTGCCCGCACCTTTCGTTCCTGAAGATCTCATTGCTCAGGTAAGCTTAGCGTGACTTAATATCTTTTGGTTTTGTTGGTCGAAACTGGAATAACGTGTTCTTGAGTAATTTTTCAGGCTCAAGTAGTACTGCAGGGCAAGAGTAGGAACCTCATAATGCGAGAACTTCAGCGTACGAATTTGGACGTTAATCTGGCGGTGAACAACTTGTTGTCCAGAGACGACGAGGAAGGTGACGACGGCGAGGATGCAGCTGACAGTTACGTCCCTGAAGATCTGATATCGCTACTCGACGGTGGCTTTAGTAACGAACATTCAGTTATCATAGATGCTGATTCTATGTTTTCTGAAGACGTTTTTGGCTACCCCGGGATGAGGAGGTTCGTGGATCTCTGTGGCTCGATCGAATTAGATGATAGATTAAGACGATTGTCATAACTTATCCGTGTGTTCTTACAAGACGGCCTCTCAATAATATAAAATAATGTTTTTTTCAATTACATGTACCTTAGTCGCAGCAGCTCTTCTCGCAGACTAGGCAACGACCGGGACAGCGAAAGATCGGCTGAACGAGAGAGGGGGGATCGTGACAGCTTCAGTCGTTGGAGAGATCGACAATACTACGGACCGCGCCGTTGGCTTGAAACTGCATTGAAAGACACTTGGGATAAGGATCCTGGTAAAAATCCTTAGTTCTTATTTTGAAAGATGTAAATTTTTTGTTTTTGGATAGTTTTTTAATTTATATAATTTGTCTCAAATTTAGATATCAAAAAGAAAGAGTTAGCATCTCAAAGTCCACTTTGGATATCCGAGGATTTGGAATGGTGGAATGAGCGTGGAGATAATTCACCTCGTTTTGTTCATATTGCTGCACTTTATAGTGAACTGATAGCTGTTTCATCAACTGGCCAGCTCTATCAATGGCGATGGTCTGATGTCGAGCCGTACAAACACCCGGATGTAAGTCTTTACATTGACACATTAATGTTTCTTAATAGGTGTCTTCAAACCAATTAATATTATTTTTTTTAATTTTCCAGAATCCAAATATACATCATCCAAAAGTAGTAGCATTAAATTTGGCTAGTGAGAAAATAGTAAATATTTCAGCTACAGCAATCCGTTGTTCAGTCAGTACAGACAGTGGTAAAGTAGCCACCTGGCTTGACGAGTTATTAGGGAACGTTGCCGCTAGATTAGAACATCCCGCTCAGGCTTTTACAGAATTTACATTGGATAAAATTGTTTCTTTACACACGTGTTCCCTCTACACTGTTGCTCGATTGGAAAGTGGAGCTCTCTACTGGTGGTAAGTATTTTATCATTCAAAATAAAATTAAATTAATATGAATTTAAAATAGATGAATTAATATAAAATTTATAATTTTATAACATTAGGGGTGTTCTGCCATTTACCCAAAGAATGAAGTTGTGGGAAAAATATAAACTTAAATCAAAGAAGCACAGGCCATCTACTCTTTTATGCTCTGAAATAACGTACGGCAGTCATGTGTGTATGAAAAACAGCCCAATTTACCAAGGAGGAGCAATAGGTTTCACAGTTACTAACGGAGTACCAAAAGTCGGACAATTGTTGTCGGCAGTCTGGAATCTTGATGCCGTTTGTCGCTTCAAAATTTTACCTGCCGGAATACTGCCAACTAATGTTGCATCTGATAGTAAACGCGAATCGAACGGTAATGGAACTAATAACAGCAACAGTAACAAATCTATACATAAAGAAACGGCTGACAGAATCGATATGCCACCACCACCGTCACCCGCGTCAAGCACGTGTAGTGACACTGGTAGCATAACAACTAGTCATAGTAAGTGTCGCTCTTAAAAATCTTTTTTTTTTTTTTAAATAAATAAATTTAAATGTCGATATTTGTTTTTAGAACGCCAGAAACGTATGGCTCCAAAGAGCGATGACTCTGATCGTAAAGACGAAGAAGAATGGCATTTAAGAGATGTTGTTTTTGTTGAAGACGTTAAGACACTTCCAGTTGGAAAAGTTATTAAAGTTGACGGCTGTTATGTAGCAGTTAAATTTTTCAATAAAGACGCGAAAGATAAAGACAAGGAATGTAAAGATAAAGACGGTGCTGATGTACCTGAAGAACCAACTAAACTTCTTGCTGACTGTAGGCTTCTTCGAAAGGACGAAGTGGTTGTAAGTGTATTAGTCTATTCATTAACAATAATCTGTAAGAATGAAGTATTTTAAAACCAAATAATTTTACAGGTAATGAAATCCTCTATGAATTCCCGAGCACCAGATTGTTTTCAGCGCACTCCAAGGCGCATTAACCTCACAGAAGGTTCTAATGATAATCTTTTAACAATAGCTGCAGATGGTCAAGGGATACATGCTATCTCACGCACCGGAAACAAATTAAGTTATGTTATTTATAATTTAAGTACTGGTAGATATGTTCAAGATTGCTACATTCCATCGGATATCTCGTCATTCTTAGGATTACAGCCACAAAATATTAGTCTTACTAACGCAGGAGAGGTAAAACTTTGTAAAATAAATATCTTTTTTTTAAATTTTAATTACAACAATTTAATTATTTATTGTTATATAGAATACCGAGTGTTCAATGATTCTGCGTGACGGCAATAATACAATTTATCCTCTTGCAAAAGATTGCGCTGATGCCATTCGCGATCCTAACTGGTTAGATCTTGTGCCAGTGCTTTGCATTGGCGCTTCTACCATTCCAATTCCTAGTATTCCGGCAATGAACCTTAAAAATCAAGTAGCCGTCATAGCACTTGTGTTCGATAACCTTCTACTCATGCCAAGAATTTTGAGATGTGACTATGATGGTGTTAAACAAGTTTTCGCTAATTTAGAACAAGAACTGAGTGAGTATTACTTAAAATTTTATTTATTATTTAACATGTATTATTTAATATTTACTAATAATAAATTAATTTTATTATAGAAGGAAATGTGGCACAAATGCAAGCAATTCTTAACGAACGTTGCGATGGTAACCGAAATATTCTTCATGCTTGCATCACAATGTGCGCTCCAACATCTAATAAAGAAAGTGACCAAGGCATTGAGCACGAATTAGTATCAAACACTGTCGATAATAATGCTGCCCCGCTGGAAGAACCAATTCCAACGTTAAACTGGCCTCCTGAAGCTTTTGATAATACATCAGGCGAAGAAGATTCCCTCCTTGGCATTGGAGCTTCCAGTATATCTATGATTAATAAAAGTGGTATGTTATTTAAAAAATTGTTATATTATGAATCATCATATTGAATAAATATTTTCATTTTAGTAATAATAAAGCTCTTAACACTGCTCTCATATAATTTTAATTTTTAATACATTTTAGGATCTACTGCAAATAACACCTACATAATAGACTCAGTCGAAAGACGCAACAATGCCCTACTAATATTAAAATACATGTGCGAGAATCCGATCTTAGTTCCGCATCTAAAAGAATTGCTTTCTGCAAGGTAACTTTTAATCTTATTTCGATTTATAAACTTATTGTTATTTTCTTATAAGATTTTTAACTAGCTATCTTTTTTTCTTTTATTTACAGAGATGCACAAGGCCAAACACCTTTGATGCTTGCAGTATCAGTACGAGCTTATCACGCAGCACTTGTAGTTCTCGACACAATCCAACGTGTTGGTAAAGATGCAAAAGACTGTGCTCCTATGATCCTACCAGCTGACGCAAGTCCCGATCTTTCGCCGCTCTTCGTCACCTGCTGCAACGACACGTGTAGTTTCACATGGACAGGTGCCGATCACATAAATCAAGATATCTTTGAATGCCGAACCTGTGGACTTACTGGCTCGTTATGCTGCTGCACCGAATGTGCACGTGTTTGTCATCGTGGCCACGACTGCAAACTGAAGCACACCTCACCGACTGCCTACTGTGACTGTTGGGAAAAGTGCAAGTGTAAAGCTTTGATCGCCGGTCGTCAGAATGCTCGCTACGATTTACTCTGTCGGCTCGTCACCAGCACCGATCTTGCCACCAAGATCAATTCACGCGGCGAGTCAATTCTGCTCTTCCTTGTTCAAACTGTCGGCAGACAGTCAGTCGAGCAGCGCCAGTTTCGTTCAGCTCCTAGACAACGATCGGCTTCAGCCAATCGTAAGAATCCTGCATCCGACGGTTTGGCTGGTGCTGATTCAGTCGACATGCCCGATCACGATCTCGAACCACCACGATTCAGTCGACGAGCTCTTGAGCGTCTACTTAACGATTGGTCGGCAGTCCAGTGCACCATCATGTCGGGTGTTCATGAAAAAGCGACTGATCAGCTGTTTGGTGATCAAATTCAAGGCTCGAGACAGAGTGGTACTGCCCTACTCGACAAATTCACTCATTCTCTGCTTGTCAAGTGTAGTGCTGAAATGCTTGATACGCTCCTTACAACCCTTATTCGGGAGCTGCAAAATGACACTGTGCCTGGTAGGCAAGAAGAGGCGAATATAGTGGCTCGTAGATTTGTCAGGTCGGTTGCCCGGATTTTCGTTATTTTTACGATTGAAATGGCACCGAATACAACTAAAAGGAGGAGGTAAGTGTTGTGTTATTTAGTGACAGTCTATTTTGTGCAAAATTGTAGTAGGATGTTTTATATCAAACTTTTATTAAAAAATTAATACGTTCTTATAACTTTAATATTTTATTATAATTCTGTAGTGCAAGTCAAGCATCCCAGCCATTAATGAAGTGCCGTAGAATATTCCGAGCTTTGATTAAACTCGCGATCGAGGAATTGTGTGAAACTGCCGATTCACTTATCGCGCCTGTCAGGTTAGGCGTAGCCAGACCTACTGCACCATTTACCCTTACAAGCTCTGCCATCGAGGCGATAAACGGTTCAGAAGAACTATTCTCCATCGAACCCTTAATCCCACACAGCGGCCTCAATGCACAAAATCTTGATGCTACATTACAGGCGCAACAAGGCAACAATAATTTATCTATTGCTAGAGACGTGTCAGCCATTGACGAAGCCGAACCAGGAGAAGGTGAGTTGGAATTGAAAAAATAAAACTGATGTCTATATTAACTATCGCCAAGGGAAAAAAAAAATTATCTCTATCCGAAAAGAAAAGGTGTATTAAAAAAATGTTCTGGCTATGTTAATAGAAGTGCCAATGGATCTTGACGGCGATATGAGTGAGCACGAAGAGTCATCTTCGGTTGCAGTAAGCGCTCAGCCGCTGGGCGAGGTAGACGGTGCTGGGGGCGGCGGGGTGGGTGAGGAGCCACCGGGCGATGGTGAGTCAGACACTGAATTAGACCTGCTGGTCGAGGCCGAGACGGAGTCGGACTCGGACGACAACCACAGCAACCAGGACGCGGCCTCGGCGCAGCGTAGCGTCCAAACCGGAGCGACCGCTGGCTCGGACGGCGGCATGAACTCCATTCTCCTGTACCCGGAGGACGAGTCCGGTGAGTCGAGTCAGCAGGAGGACGACGAGAGCGAGGCTGGCGAGACCGACGACCAAGACACCGAGGAGTTCCAGATCGGGGACGAACAGCTGGAAAGACGCAGGTTCATATCCACGACCGCCTCTCGGCTCCTCTCCTTCGCTGACCGCAGGCGAGCTCACAGCGCCGATCTGTCGTGTTCCAGCGGCTCCAGCGGTCACGCGCAGCGCAACAACCTGGCGCCTGTCTCGATGCAGTGGGCAATCAGGAACCGCGAGACTAACACGCGCACCGCGGGCCTCAGGGTAACGGGCGGCAGTAATCTCGTCTTTATCGACCCCTCGTCTCTAAGACGATCGACGGCTACCTCGGCAGTCGCTGCCCAGGAACCCACCACCATGGGCACGACCGCCAGCTCCTTGGCTCGAGCCTTCGGCATCGTCATCCGACAAATCGCTGATCTCTTAACCATGATGCAAGACTACAAAATGATCGCGCCTCTACTTCCTCGTACTTTAGACGTTTCTTATTACGATGCTATCAATCTGCAGGTGCGTTAATACCTGAAATATTTTTAATCATTATTTCTCTTACACTCGTCCTTAACAAATGTTATTACTCTCAGACGTACTTGGAAGCTCACTTGAAACCTACCTGGGACTGGTTACTAACCGTTATGGATGCAACAGAAGCGCAACTACGTTTCGGTGTCTCATTGACTCGCAGCGCTGATCCAACTCATCCCGAACATCCTCTCAATAACGCACCATCATTATCTGGTGGCAATTTCACCGGACTCTTAAATTCAGCTGCCTTATCTCTCTCGCTTCAAGGTGGTAGTGGACGTATAACACGCACTGGTATCGCAAGCTCGGCCAATCTTTCAGGTGGTCAAGGTTCAACGAGACTGGCTGTTGGTTTTACTGGAACCGGTGATGCTTCCCGCAACAGTAGAGAACGTGAGGGTATTTATTTTTTGGGGATAATAATTCAGCTTGTGTAAACTTTTTTTTTTCTAGTTATTTGTTTTGTTTTATTCTTTAATTTGATGGGTATTAATTTTGTGTTGTCGTTGTTTATGTTAATTACGTTATTTTGACAAAAACAATTTTTTTAAACATAATTTTTAGAACCATGGTAAAAATTCAGTTGCAGCAAAATACAAAATTTTGCAATTTTATGTCTTTCAATATTAAATTTCAACTTGCTAATAAAAAAGGTGGCGATCCCCATTCAGTAAGACGTGAATTCCTGTCCTACTGCCTATCTCTGATGCGAGCACACAACGGTGAACATCGAGACAGCCTACCAGTCCTCGACGTTTCGGCTCTCCGACATGTGGCCTACGTATTCGACGCTCTGGTGTACTACATGAGATCCCTGTCCGAGCCATTGACCTCGCGAGGCGATTCACAAAAGGAAACATCCGACACCACTTGGAACGACCAGGATGAGAACGACAACGAGGAAGGCGAAGAGGACAGCCTACATGCAAGTGCCGCAATGGAGACGTCTGACTCGGTCGATTACCCTGAGCTGCTCAACATCCCATGCGTCTCAGCGAACAGTGGCAGCAATTCAGCTTCCGCTACCTCCGGCAGTGGCAAGGGCAGAAAACATCCGTTCCTTCAGCGTTCGGATTCAACTTTATGTCTAGGCTGCCCACCTATTGACCCCTTTGATACAAGTTTAGCTGAGGCACTACCTTTAGCTGACCAGCCACATTTACTGCAACCACATTCTCGTCGGGAGGATCTCTTCGGAGTACCTCGGCAATCTACATCCGGTGGTGTTAGCGGCCTCGAAGGTCTACCAACGCGACTTGGTCTCTCCGCAAGAAACTCAGAGGGACAAATCAACTCGTCGACTCTTATTCTTGGACATACGCCAGAGCAAATTGCCAAGAGTCACGGTTGCGCCAACGTTGAGAGGAGAAACGCACAGGAAACGACGCATCGTAGTGCGAGTGAACCCGGATCCAGTAAATATCAGGACAAGCCTAAACTCTACAATCCAACAGTGGAGACAGTTCAACCAGCAATGACTTTAGCTGAACAACCTACTGATCGAGCTCCTATAATCGTTTCTCCTGTCAATCAAATTGTAGATTCTGAGGGCAGTAATTCTAGTAGTCCACAAAAACCATGCAACAAAGTTGAGCGTAGTGTGATAGTACGTGCTGGTAGCAGTAATGCCTGCTCTTCCGAATCACAAAACAGCGTTGACAAACAGGTTAGTACAGTATTATTATTTTAAAATTTTAATTTTATAATGTATATTTTCATGGTAATTTTTTTGTTTGTAGTCCTTCTACGTTTCATCGGAAGAACTAGTAATAGGTGGTCAGAGTGGTGAGTCTCAAACAGTTGGTGCTAATGAAGAGGTAGATCTTGCTTCTACTGCCCCGTCAGCTCCAGAATTATCAACACATGAAGTAATGGAGACGAATCACACGTCAACTGAATCTACTTCAGCTACCTCTACACCACCGACATTGCCTACCAGATCACAAGTCTCTAGTCTTGGACCTAAAATTTCGCACAATATATTACTTGGACGCTGGAGATTATCACTTGATTTATTTGGCAGAGTGTTTATGGAAGACGTAGGTCTAGAAGGTGGTAGCATTGTATCGGAACTTGGTGGCTTTCCAGTAAAAGAAGCAAAGTTTAGAAGAGATATGGAAAGATTAAGAAATTCACAGCAAAAAGATATCACTTTATCTAAGGTAATAATCTTTTTTTGTTTATATTAAGTTTTCTTATTAAAGAAACATTTTATTTAATTTTTGTGGTTATTACAGGTTGAACGCGACAGGACACAGCTCCTTATACAAACGATGAAAGAATTAAACACACAGTACAATCTTTACAACAGACGAGCCTCTAATACACCACCACTTGCAGTGTCACGCGTTAAAGTCACATTTAAAGACGAACCAGGAGAAGGTTCAGGTGTTGCACGCAGTTTTTACACAGCGATAGCAGAGGTGAGTACCAATCTATTTGCGTTTCATTATTGAATCAGTATTAATGTTATAACGTTTTTAATGATTTTCAGGCACTCTTGGCAAATGAAAAACTACCAAATCTCGAAGCGGCGCAAGTTGGCACAAAATACGCACAGTACAACGTCCTGCAAAAGCTGAAAATTAAAGATCGTGATCGAGATCTTCGAAGACAGGTTAGATTAACGATTTTAATTTTTCTTTAATAAATTTGCGTAATTTAACCAATTTTTAATCTGTATCCTTAATTATAGAATCCCCGATCATCTGGTAAGTGCCGCGAATCCCGTCGTACTCTTTCATTTGAAGCTCGTTCATTCTATCCATCTACATCAATGGAAGGTTCGTCATCGTCGAATGCTGGAGGCAATTCTTCATCATCGGCAAATCATCCACCGCCCTTTGGTCACTCAAACAACGAACATCTATCGATGCACCAACAACAGCTTGGCGACCGACTTTATCCAAAGGTGTACGCTCTTAGACCAACGCAAGCAGAAAAAATCACGGGTATGCTGCTTGAAATGACTCCAGCTCAGCTACTTATGCTTTTGGCATCGGAGGAGTCACTCAGGCAGAAGGTCGAGGAAGCTTTTGAACTCATTCATAGTCACAATCAGGATTTGGCCAGTGAAGCACTGCTTGATCTTGATGTATTTAGTTTAACTGAACGATGTGGTGCTAAAAAGAAACAATTAGGTATGATAACTTTTTTCTCGATTTTTTTAATTTATGATTGTTAAGAATGTTGTATTGTACGGTAAAAAATTGTTTCTTCATTTACAGAGAGTTCAATCATAGATGATCCAGAGGATAACGCACCGCTGTTTTACGCGCCAGGAAAACGAGGTTTCTATACGCCACGACAGGGGAGAGGGAGTTATGAAAGACTTAACGCTTTTAGGAATGTTGGCCGGCTAATTGGGTTGTGTCTTCAGCAAAATGAACTGTTTCCGATATTCCTGAATCGACATGTGCTTAAATACATCTTAGGCAGACCAATCAGGTTCCACGATCTTGCATTTTTCGATCCCGTCATATACGAAAGTCTCAGGCAGCTTGTTGTCGACGCAGAAACCAAGGACAGTAGTAACTTATTCCAATTAGACCTAACGTTTAGGTAAGCTGATTTTCTATCAGATTATTATTACTTTAATTTTTTTCTTTAATATTAGATAAATTAAATTAAATTTTTTGCTTAGTATCGACCTATGCCTTGAGGAAGGTGGCGGTTCTATTGAACTCATATCAAACGGTCACAATTCCGAAGTAACTACGAGCAATGTATACGATTACGTACGTAAATACGCGGAGGTGCGTATGATCAAAGTACAAGAGAAAGCGCTAGAGGCCATACGCGAAGGCGTATTTGATGTGCTGCCCGAGGGAGCACTTGATGGTCTCACTTCTGAGGATCTCCGTCTGTTGCTCAATGGTGTGGGTGACATAAACGTTTCGGTGCTCATATCATACACGTCTTTCAATGACGAATCAGGCGAATCTACAGATAGGCTTGTTAAGTTTAAAAGGTGGTTGTGGTCTATTGTTGAAAAAATGTCGCACACCGAGAGACAAGATTTGGTAAGTAATAAGGGAAACTTATATTATAAAAATTCGTGATGTTAAAAAATTGAATATTAAGTTGAAAATTAATGAATTTTATGTATAAATAGGTCTATTTCTGGACGGGCTCACCAGCATTGCCAGCAAGCGAGGATGGCTTCCAGCCAATGCCAAGCGTGACGATCCGGCCGGCAGACGACGTCCATTTGCCTACAGCAAATACCTGCATATCACGCCTTTACGTGCCCTTGTACAGCTCGCGCCACGTGCTGCGCCATAAACTCTTGCTCGCCATCAAAACAAAGAACTTTGGCTTCGTCTGAGGAGGCGAACAAGCGATAGAAAATAATAAGCGGATCGTCGAGTCCAATCGCGCGCGCCCAATCAATCCTCGTCGAATGTCCTCATCGTTCAGCCTCAACAGCGACACGCACGAGCTCACCGCGGGAACTTGCAAATTAATGTCACTTGATTTTAGTCGATGGACGTTCCATCGATACTTGTAAAATAAATCGGTTTTATGCACTTACGACGGCTATATCCGATTTTTGCAATATTTTCAAAGTTATAAGAGAAATTAAAACGAGAACGTGAGGTGGACCAAAAGCCGAATAATGGAATTTCTCGAAGCGAGCATCGCGTGACTGCAAGTGAGCAGAGTTACGAGAGATAGCAATAAGAAATGGAGGTGAAAAATAAAAAAAAATTAATTGAATCATGTATGTGATACGTGGACGGATCACGTAACCAAACGAATAAATATTCGTTTCCGGTTGTAAATAAATTTACAAGGCGTATTCGAGAAGAAGTCAAACAACTATTTCTTACTGCTATCAAAACTTCTTATCCCTTTATATTCGTATATATGTATATGAAATTTTTAGGTTAGAGAAAACATTTCATCTATAATAATGGTAAATAGTAGAGATTTGGTTTTGTTAATCTCATTTTGTATCTATTATAATTTTAAAAATATTGAAAATTAAATGAACTTTTAGCAATCAAGTCGTTTTCCTAACTTATCTATCGATTAAAAAAAAAATCGAAAGAAATGACCCTTGCAAGTTCCCGATTTTCCTTCGCCTTCAAAATAATAAGTGAAGTAAATATTTGTTTAACTTTTTTTTTCAGAAAAAATGTTTATAACATTTTTAAATTTATAAGGAGTAATTATTGAATATTTTTATTGTACCGTCATGCGATGTACGGTATCTCGCTTCTCGTTTGATAATTAAGATTTAACGATTTTGAAAAAAAGTGTCATATTTAGCCTTTATTATAGAAACCCGAAAAAATAAAATTTTTTTAAAAATTATAAAATACTTATCTTACGGAAAATCCAACGGCTTTGCCTCAAAAAAATACCTTGTTTTCTTTGCATATAATTATTATTTTTTTCATCTTTTTTAAATAAGTTTTTGTTATATTAACAAATTAGCAGTCTAAATAAAAGGAAACTTGCAAATTTTAACTACTTATTTGTTATGCATAATTTTAATCAAATAATTTAAATTAAAGACAAAAAGAAATTGTATTTTAAAAAAATTTGTAGTTTTCATTTTCACTTTTTGATGCTTTATAAATCTTAAAGAATAAACGTGACTGCTAATCTGTTAAATTGGCAATTATTAAAAATTCTTGTAAGAAATTTTTTTTTGTTAAGTACTGCAGTAATAAACTTAATAAAAACAATTTAAAAATATCAATAAATAAATAATAAATTTAAAAAAAACTTGTAATTTTGTAATTTTGTTACAATTAAAAATTTTTTATTAGGCGTGTAATAATGCAACATAAGATGTAGACAGAATGCGAAATTTTTTTTGTCGAAAAAGTGCGTTCGACGCGCATATGTTGATGAGAGCAAATAGTAAGCGTTTGCTCACGCTTTCAATTTCGGCAGTTGCTTACGTTACGCACCACCTTTAAAAAAAAAAAAAAGAGGAGAAAGATCGCAACTACACAAGCGAAAGTGTAGCTCTAAAATATACGAAAAACGTCATTGGAATTTCAAATAAATGCATGATTCAATGCAAGAACTAAAACAATTTTTAGATTCATCGAATCGCTCGACGATACAAATTTTGAATTTCTTTTAAATTTTATTTTTAAATAATATAGATACGCATTTCTAGGCTTCTTTGGAAAATAAAATTCGTGATCTACTACTTTAATTTTTGTCGACGAGTTTCGTGTATGTCTACTATATGCTTTGGTATTTTTTCCTTGATTCTTGATTCAGATGATTAATTTCATTTTCAAATCTTCCGTCGTAGCCAATGTTGATACACATACAAATTAGAATTGATGGTACGTAGTTTGCCACAGCAATTACACATATTATTACAATTTTGTTCATTTGCATTAAAAAAATTTTCGCTTATCCTTCATATTGATTATGAAGTTTACAGTAGAAACGCAAAGCACTTTGACTTACACTTTTAAACCGCAATTCCTCTTTTTTTATTTTTGCTGACTCGCAGCTAAAAATTTCATTCTTTTTATGAAAAGACACAAAAATAATGACAATTAAAAAAAAAAACAGTTAATTTAAAATCTGTTAATCATTTTTTTTTTATTTTACAATACTCAAAATTGTGTATTTACTATACTTTTACAGTTTTAATTGGCCTATTGTAAACGGAAAAAAATAAACAAACGGTATAAAATCATATATACGCTCGTTGAACAATCGCTTTAGCTTCGTTCGATATCGATCACAACGCATCGCATGGTGCTCTTATACTTTCATTCTTTTTTTACAAAAAAAAAAAGAAAAAAAAAGTTAAAAAAAGATAGAAAGAAAAGAAAAATCAGAGGAAAACTCTCACTAATGCGCTATTATATATAATATAATAAATCTCATTATTTATAAATTTCTAAAAAGTCGTAAAGTTATATACAATAATTATATTATCCACTGTGTGAGTGAGTGATAGTTCGACGAGGGGCGCGGGGTTGCGTGTGTCTCTGCGACGAGATTGAACATTTTATGTACAAGCGGTCCATCGCGTCTGCATTTTTTTTTTATTTATGTATAATTTTACTGGCCACCGCCCGTATTATTGGGCATAGTGGGCAGCTTCGTCGTCGCTGCGGCTGCGGCCGCTGCTGACTGACTCAGTTGGGCCAGGGTTTCTGGGCTCGCGTGAGCTTTTAAAATCGAGTTTTCCGCTTCCAGCTGATTGATTCGGTCCATCAACTCTGCTATTTTCTCCTTCAGCACCTCGACCTCCTCGCGGACGGCGAACATCAAGTGACTTTTCACTAGATCCTGAAGAAAAAGAAAAAATCTCTTTAATTATTTCTTTACTTTTTTTACGTTTTCATGATTTGACTAGGTACTTTTTTTTATTTAAGATTGCGTTTTCTCATCAAATGAAAGCACGCATTATAATATAGTGTAATTATTAGAATTAAACATACTTGAAATTACTATTTGAAATGTGTAAAGGATGTAAAGGTTAGTTGTAGAACTAAATAATCTATTTTCTATAAAAATTAAAGACAAATGCATATAAATAAATGTTGCTAAATCTTTGCACAATACAAAATAATATTGTACAAAAAATTGTGGAATAACATTTTTTAAATGTTTGAAATGTTTAGATGAAATTATACAATTAACTTTCACATCTCAACATAAAATGTACAATAACTTAGTTGTTGAAGATTTTACAAATAGTGATAAATATGAATGTTGCAAAAATTTCAAATAGAATTTCAAATAAACTGTTTATTATTTAAATCATTAAATAATTTATACTGTTATGTAAATATTTTAATTTTTGATTCGCAAAACTATAAATAAAGAAATTTTGCAAAACAAAAATGCAAGTCTTATTTTTATAGTCTGAATAATATATTACATTTGTGATATTATAAGTTTAAAATTTTACTGAAGTTTAGTCAAAATTCATTAGAATCTTTTTTTTTTAATTGCAAAATCAAATCTAATTATTAGCACAAATAATATAATCTATAATTTATATTCAAGACTTTTTTATAACTTAATTTACTTTAAGAATGTATATAAACAAAGACTTTTTGCATTTATATGCTTCTTATTAAAAGATCTTTATAGAAAGACTAATGTCATATTACTTAAATTATTAATTGCTTGAGACTTGAATATTTGCAAGTACTTACCATAGCTTGCTCGATTTTATTGTCGATTGCTACAGCACTCGTCCCCGACATACTGTAAATTATATTATAAATATTTAAACCTCATTACTGCTATTAAAAATCTTTTGATGAAATATCAAAATCATCAATGATAAGAATTGTATAAGATGAGAAATGCAATAAAAATTTTGATATCTGTACAAATCTACTTTACAGCTCCAAAATTAAAATTTAATTTGTTAATAAATCTGTATACAAATACATATGAATAAAAAATTAATAAACTTAGAAAAATTGTAATTTAGTAATTGAATTTAAAAAAAAAATAAAAAATATATTGTAAAGTAATTGGTTAAAGGAATGTATATTGATATTAAACATGTAAAATTTTTATGAATTAAAAAAATAAAAAGTAGTATACTATTATTCTATTCTAAAATAGCTATATTTTTCAGTTGATATGAACATATATTAATGCCAACTACAATCTTAAATGAACTAATGTTTTATTTTTAAACTAAAGGTTAAAGTTTTATTTTCAATTTTAGTTTCTTATATAAAATAATAAAAATAGCTTAGTACACAATATCTTACTTTTATAAAATACAATCTTTTTCTTTTTTTAAATTTAGCTATTTTTTAATTAAAAAAAAAAATTCAACACTACATTTTAATAAAAATCATTAGATTAAATTTAGTTTATTTATGATAATAATGATAATTAGTTATCTTTTAAAAAACCGAGATTGTAATAAAAAATTCATCATTATTATTGTTAACTGTAAATTGATTGATTTTCGTACCTCTCGTTATCCTCATGAGCCTGATGATCATCAGTGTTTTGTGTGACTTCTGCAAGAGACTCGAGGAGAGCCGTATCCGTAACAGCAGATTGTCCAGCCGCGGCTGCATTGGTTACCACCATACCCGCCATGGAGTCCTGCTCTGGCTCGGGCTGCTGCTGCGGTTGCTGCTGGTGGAACGCTATGTTACCCTGTTGCATGCCACCAACCATCTGGACCTGAGTAGTCGCACCCGTCGTTGGCTGCTGCTGCTGTTGTTGTTGCTGTGGAGGCTGCTGCTGCTGTTGTGTTGGCTGTATCTGACCACTCGGTGCCATCACCTGAGATTTAATTTTCCGAAAATTTAATTACACTTCCGCTTGCTGAATTTAGTTTACCGGACGTTGAATCAGTTTAACGACGCGCAACCGGCTAACTCGGCTTACGCTTTTATTTACAAAAATAGACTTGTTACTTTCTACTTTATAAAAAAAAGTTTTTATTTTGTAAAAAAAAGCCTTTCTATTTTCTAAGCTAAAATCAATAGTCGATTATCGCATTACCTGAGATTGCAACTGCTGGGGCTGCTGTTGAGGCGGCTGCGCATTTGGTTGAGGAACTTTGTGAATGGCCTGCATGCCTTGCATGCCTTGCATGGCGGCTTGCATCGTCTCCGGGATCTGCTGTGTAGGTTGTTGTTGCGGCTGCTGCTGTGACGTCGGTTGTTGCGGAGTCTGTTGCTGCTGCTGTGATTGAGACACGAGAATATTCGTCGGTTGCGAGCTTGATGCTGTGCTTCCCGGCTGACACACATTCTGAGCCTGGGGTGGGCCCATCGTCTGGGCTTGCGAATTCACCGGTACATACGCTGTCGCCTCATCTGTATTAGGATGCGCGATCGTTTGCTGCTGCGTCGGCACGTTGTTACTCGATTGCGACACAGGACTACGAACCAAAATTTACGATAAGAACAGATCTGTGCAATTTAAAATCTATAGGGGAATTTAAATTTTGTACCATGTCTGTTGTGTGAGTATCGGAATAGCGCCTTGAGGCATGCTTTGCGTCTGCGTCATATTGTTCGGATGCGAGGACTGCAGATTAGCAGGCAACGTAGCACCTTGGGGTTGCTGTTGTTGCTGCTGCTGTTGGTTCTGCGAAGCCGAGGATTGATAGTACTGAGCTGGTACTTGTTGCTGAGTGGGCACTTGCGCATAGCCAGTCGTTGCTGGACCCATCGACTGTTGTTGCTGTTGCTGTTGCACCTCTGGGTGCATTGGTCCGTTCGCATCGATGGCAATCGCACCCTTGTCGTCGACAACTTGTTGCTGTGGCTGTTTGTTCACTGCGTCCGGCACAACGATACCAGTATCCGTAACGCCGTATGATATGCATACCTCATTAGGATCCGGCACCTTAGGTGCATTCATCGCCGTCGATTGATTAACCGACGTGTGATCGAGATAGTCCATGCAGGTCCATCGGCCACGTTTAAACGGTTCCGTACTCTCGATTTTAACAACCTTAAACCTTTCGTTCCTCCCTGCAATTATTATCCAATTACCGGTTTAATCATCGCAAATAAAAAATTTTCATCGTTACACAGTCTTTAAAAAAAAAAAAAATAAAGATCCTACCGTGTGAGTGAACCTCTCGCAGATCGGCATCCTGTTTAACATTGCTTGACAAGAGATTGATGATGTTATTATCGGTGACGGAAGCTATGTCAAGAGTATTGATATTGCTGTCATTGGTAGCGCTGTTGGCACTGTTAGCCTCGGATGAAGGCACTATCGCCAGACCGTACTGCGAGCTCGTGGGTATGACAGGTGCTGTACTGAGAGCAGCATTGCTCGCGTTAAAAAAGACATCGTCTTTGGAAAACGTGTCTTCGGAGTAACTTGGCGTTTCGATGTCAGTGAGCCGCGAGTGCTCGACACTGTTGTCCTCGGTATGCGACTCGTCGAGGTCGTCGTTCGAATCCTCGCCTGCGTCGTTGCTCATGCGACAGCCTACGGTCACACTCGTTATTTGAAAAGACGAGGTCTTCTTCGCTCGGTTTTGATTGCCAGCCCCGCTATTGTTGGGCGTCGAGCTACCAACCGGCGTTGGTATCGAGCCCAACGACTGGCCATGATGATGATGGTGATGCTGAGCCTTGCCTGTAATGCACCAAATATTGTGGGTTACATATGATGATCAGATAAAAAACAGACTATACGTAGATTACCGTTGCTAAGATTACTCACCAAGATTCTCAAGAGGCTCACCGAGTCGTATCGTCTCGGTAGTGGTCCGGTGCACAGGCGCAGATATTTTGCGCGCGGGCATTTGGGTCGGGTGGGCGCCAGAGGCGTGATCGGCCGGCGACGAGGACAGCTTGTGCGCCGGCTTTCTAAGGACGTTGTCCGCCATGTCGAAGCGGTCACTTATCCGGCTGCTGCGCCTCGCCGGCGCTCAGCTTAACACAAGGCTGCTGTACTGACGACAGCTGCGTCGTGACGCTGCTGACGGAATATTAAACTGGGATTGCTTGACTCCTGGGACTGGTGAAGGTGACAGGCTGGGCGCGTTATTGCCTGCTGCTTCTTCCGGGCAAGCAGTGGGCCAGACATGACGCTGGGATGCTGCTATAATGCCAATGCTTTTTCGCCCGAACTCCTCCTCCCGCAGTTGCCGATTCTCAAGAGGACGATCCAGTTTTCTGTAATTGAAACAAAGATTTTAATGTTAAATTGGTTTAATTTATACATACATAGGATTAAAAAGGCATATGGGAATTTAATTTTATCAGAATCTATAATGTAAAAATAAAATTATAATATTTAAACATTGTTTAAAATGTTAACAAATGTATTGGAATGGTTCATAGAGTCTAAGATAAAGATAAGCACAAAGAAACTTGACTACGTAAAACGGTTCAGTAATTATTATAAGTACATACGTATTGTCAGAAAGAGCTATCATTGCAATCACTCAATTGAACATTATGATTCATTCATAAATTGAACTATGAATCACTTATACCTGATATTAAAATATAGCGATGATAATTATGTTATTTTTACAAGATTCGCTTATAAGAAGGCTTACAAAAATTGAAATTGAAATTACAGAATATAAAAAGGTTAGAGTAATAAGATAAAGGTTTCTTAATTATTTTATGCAAGATTCTTATATAATGTATTTATAAATCTAATTAGAGAATTAGAATTATAAATTACATATCATAATAAATACACAATATCAATATGTTAGTTTTATACTATTGCATGATAAATATTATATCAAGAAATAAATATCCTAGAAATTAAAATATAGATCAAAAAGTAGATTAGTAAAAACTAGAAATAGTTGAAATCAAATTTGGAGAAAAATTGAAGACCATCCAAATATTTGGATCAAATAATTAATGGCTCAAGAGGAAATTTAACTGTAAAAGTCAAACTTGGCTACAATTAAAAATTAAAAGAACATTTTTATTGCAGAAAATATAACCTCACTTTTTTAATTTGAATAAGCGTAGAAAATTACTTTTATTCTTAGCAAGTATAACAATTAAATAAGTTATTCAACTAATGAGAAGGATATGAAAATATTTTACGCAATATATCTTAGTATAAATAAACCTACTTATAATGTATACAAAGAAGAAATTGATATATCTGCTATTAAGGCCAAGATAAATCTGTTTACTGATACAAACTAACAAACTACTTGTTTCTGCACAAGTTAAGCTCTTTTTAGATTATAAAAACCACATTAACCATATAATGTCAATTAAATGAAGTATTCAACCACAAAAAATCAGCACTATTTACAATTTAATAACAGCTTTCAAAAAGCCACAGACTTAAACCACAAAATAACCTTTATTCTGTTTGCACACTGAGAAAAGAACTTCATCCCATGATGTGGAGATATCTGCATAGCAACAAAAATCAACTTCTACCAATACAAAATAAACAAGACCAAATGATATTTAATGAAGCTCTTTGTAGTCTGCTACTCCAAAGATGACTCCAAATGCTAAAATAACATATCAGTTCAAATTCTAAATAAAAATGCAAAATCTACACAGCTTAAAATTATCATAAATCTTGTTCAAGTTTTTTTGAATAATCAAGATACGCTTGATAAATCTTTGAAAAACAAACTAAATAAATTCTGATTTTGCAGACCTGTTCTTTAAAGGCACTATAGATCACAACACCAACACAGCTCCAAAACCAAAACTCATATTCCATCAACCATCTGGTAAAATTAACCACCTTATAATCTTGACTACAAGCTTGAAACCAAATCCAAGTGGACAAGACAAATGTGTCCAGCTTATTAAACAGTAGCAAACACCTCATCGGCTAATATGTCCCCCTCACAGGCACAAAAGGCAGCAATTGAACCATTTAAAGCTTGAATGGCTTGCGGTACCTCTCCAAAGTCAGTCTGAGCACAATGGGTCACACACAGACACCCACATACACGCCTATATATATACACACACGTTCTCTCTTCTGCCTACAGAATAGACAAAATGAATAAAAAGCAGATGACGACGATCAGAAGTAACAAGAGGAGCAGGGGGGGATGACCAGAAGATTGAGAGAGCAAGAGAATGAGGGGAAGGCAAAGGAGGGAGAATGAGAATAAGAGAAAGAGAGAGAAACGAGAATCCGCCAACCTAGACAGCCGTGTGTGTCCGTGTGGTGGCTGCTTGCTGGCTGCTGCTATCGGACGCGCGCGTGCTCCGGTATAGTTATTATATATGTATATATACACAACTTTAGCTAAGCTTTAATACCGCGTGTGTATAAGGTATATATACACATATACAAGAGCCTAAAAACTAACGCGTGATTTGAAAATCGATGTTTTCCTGTCGATGTTCTCGTCAGTCGTGTCCGCGTCGTTTATAACGTATTACAAGTATGTATGTATATATGTATACGCAGTCTGCAATATATAACAAAGTCGGAGCAGCGCACCGCGTAAAAGCTGATGGCTCTCTCTCTCTCTATATGCGTATATGATTATGATGATGATAATGATACCAGTGTCAATTCCTCTGACGTCTCCTCCGCAATACCAGTACTACAACACGCAGGCTTGTTCCCCTTCTCGTCTCTTTTCCCATACCTTTTAACACGAATTATATATATATATATATA